>JAHWFP010215429.1:28673-45980 GCA_023313725.1 Lithobius niger
TACTTGCAACAAATGTTAAACATTACACTTAATACATGATACGTCAGAGTATCATTCTTTGTGGCAGTAGTTCTGGGTTATTGGTGCTAACAAAAAAGAACATTTTGCCGGCTCCCCCCTGCCTGGCCGGCTAAAAATGGTTTCTTTTTGCCTAAAACATACTTAACCTGATAATTTTGCATTAGATTCCTCGAATGTGCTGTTCCCCTGGAGGTTTCTTCCGGTGCGCACTCGCCTGCTTGCATATCCCACCGCGCATGCACGGCGCGGTCCTCCCTTATAAAAGTGAGAGCGTAGACGCTTTCGGCATTCATTTTACTCTCAATGTGCCAGGCGGTAACTCGAGAGGGGAGGTAAGGCGGGAGTAAGGTTAAGTATGTTTTAGGCAAAAAGAAACCATTTTTAGCCGGCCAGACAGGGGTCCGGCAAAATGTTCTTTCTTTATTGCCAAAACATCTTAACCTGATAATTTTGCATTATCAGTAGACCTCGTCAAAGACAGGTGGCGGGCACTGCCTGGACGAGTGCCCCGGGATGCAAGCAGGCTATTCCCCAAAAATTTTTTATCTGTAAAAGAAAATTCGCACTTTATTCAGAACAATGGTTGCAAACAGGAAATTGGGTCTCTTTTGTAGGGATTGGTGGCCCTGAAAAGGACCGTTATTTTAGGGTCTTGCTTCTGGCTGGATGGATCTTGCTTCCCTCATGGATCTTGCTTCTGCTTCGTTCCGAGTGCTTAAGGGGGCTTGACCATGGTTCTGGCTGCGACATTCGGTCCCAGCCGGTGTAGTCCAGATTCATCCTTTGACATGTCCCTTAGGTAGTGGGACGTGAAGGTTGATTGGTGGCGCCATGATGCTGCTGCGAGGATTTCTTCAATTGGGGTGGCGATGTGTTGGGCCCATGATGTGGAGATTGCTCTTACTTCAAGCACCGTAACTCTCATGCTCTTACTCAATCCGTGTTTGTCGTAAGCTGCTTCAATTGTGTTCTTAATCCATCGTGATACCATAACAGCTGTTGTTTCACCCGTTTGGAGATCCACAGGGAGGAAAAGTTGGTTTCTGCCTCTGCAGATATCTTCGTGCTGCGTGCGAGCAAGGTAGAAGCGGAGGGCTCTGATTGGACAGAGGAGGCGTTCAGGTTCATTTCCTACGAGGTTCGAGAGGGTCTGAAATGTTATTGGTTTTGATGGTTCCGAAGGTTTTTGAGTCTTGCCTCTGAAGGATGCTCTGGGGAAGAGTGTTACGGAGGAGAAATTTGGGCTGAAGATGCAGTATGCTGGGTCAGCTGAGAGGGCTTGGATCTCAGAGCATCTTAGACTTGCTGCAAGAGTCACGAGGAAGACAGTTTTGCGGGTCATTAGGTGAAGTGAGCTGTCTTGCATGGGTTCGTAGGGTTCTTCCATTAGAGATTGAAGAACAATGGAGAGGTCCCAATCAGTTACGGAACGTCTTGTTGTTGGGCGTTCATTTTCAAAAGAGCGTAGTAAGGAGGAGATGCGGTAGTCATCCAGTAATTTGGTGCAGCCAGCAGCCTTGAAAACTGAATTCAACGCAGAGCGGTCGACGAGGATTGTTGAACCTTTTAGTTTGTCGATGTTGAATAAATCCGTGAAGAATTTTAGGAGTTCGGGTAGAAGGGGTCGATTGGATTTGTATGTTTTGCGATACACCAAAGAATCCATTTGAACCAGTGATTGTCGTACATGCGATTTGTCGAATCACTGGTTTCTTTGGAAGCGATGCAATCTGCCTCTTCATGATGAATTCCAGCCTTTTTGAGGAGTTTGATGACAGTAGCCACCCGTGTAAGTTTAGCTTTTGAAGATTTGGGTGTTGTTTTGATCCTTTCTGTTGTGACAGAAGATCTGGTAGGAGAGGGAGACATCTTGGGGTGTCGACCACTAGATTTAGGAGGAGCAGAAACCATGCCGCTGACGGCCAGAGGGGAGCTGTTAGTACAAATAGGCTCTGACTTTCTTCTATTTTCCGAAGTACTTGTGGAAGTAGTTTGAATGGGGGAAAGAGGTACGCGAACAGGTTGTGCCATGAAAATGTGAGGACGTCTACTGCTATTGCCGAGATGTTCGAAATCGGGCTGATGTAATGAAGTCTGGCATTGTGCCTCGTGGAAAATAGGTCTAACATCGGTATGCCCCAGATGTTGAAGAGAGATTCGCAGATGGATTTCTTGAGACACCATTCGCCTGACGGTGGTTTCTGGCGTGATAGAGAGTCTGCAATCACATTCCTGTTGCCTGGGATGCGTAGGGGAAGGAGGGTGATATTGTTTGGAATGCACAGGTTGACTAAAACCGTGAAGAATTTTAGGAGTTCGGGTAGAAGGGGTCGATTGGATTTGTATGTTTTGCGATACACCAAAGAATCCATTTGGACCAGTGATTGTCGTACATGCGATTTGTCGAATCACTGGTTTCTTTGGAAGCGAGGTGTCGTGGTGTCGTTCGAACGGTTTCGGACTGTCGATATCGAACCTTTGGGCCAGTCGTCTGATGAAGGACGAAGATTGGACTGCTTATTCTTCGTGAACGGACAGTTGGATGTCGCTGTTGGTTTTTGCGGCTTGGGTTTCCTGGAGATGTTCAAGTGAGGTGCCAGCATCGGGATTTGCCCATGGAAAAGCGTGTCTGATTCATGGATGGGTTGAATCCGGAGACGGTGTCGGGTAGAGACGTTGAAGTTGGTGGCGGACAACAGGGCGATGTTGCGAAGGAGAAGCGTGTTATTGAATAACGCTCTTGTTCCCCAGTTCAAGGCATTATACGTAGCAAAATTGGCTTTCTGGAAAAGTTGCGAAGTGAGAGACACCAAATTCTTAATTTCTTCGGGACTTGGGTCCGACGAGAGTTTCTCACATAGGGCATTGACGGCTGTGTTAAGGACATCAACTTGAGAAGCCGCACGTAAGCTCAAACGCAGGCATTTATCGTTTTCATATAAGACAAAGGTGGGATTGTCGGCTTTCTTTGGAATGGAGAGAGCTGTACCGAAATCCATTTTAATTTCGCTGCATAAAAATTCGCACTCAGAGTAGGTGTCAAAATTGTGCGGGTTAGTGGCGCTATCTCCGAACGAACGGAAGAAGCTGTTCTCAAGGCCGGGTCGTGGAGGAGGCGGTTCTTTATCCAGAAAAAGGGGCTCGCCTTTGCCCAGGAGGGAGCCTTCATTGCGGAGAAGACACGTCACGAGTGTCGTTGACTGGCCGAGGAGACTACGGGGCTTCGTGTCCTTGTCACGCAGAGCAAAGCCAAAACCAGTTTTAAGGCCACGGTTGATGGCAGGAGTGTCGGGAGCTTGCGACGGCTTGAACAAGAAACAGTCCAGGACTGTTTGTTCGACTGTCTTCAGGAGCGCAGCGAGCGACAGGATAGAGTCGTCAGGGGTGTCGTCAGGAAACCGGATACGTTTCTCGGCCGTAGAGGCAGGCGTAGGAGGCTGGCATAAAGAATGAGGAATGACAGGACGACACTTGGGAGACGTGGCAGGAGGGGAAGAAACGACACGTTCGTGTCCTTCGTGGCTGGAAGTGGACGCAACCAAGTCCTGGGTGCGCGTTTTGTGAACCGATGACGTGCAGGAAGGAGGAGACATCAGGTTTTCATGAAGGATTCGGACGGTGTAGTGAACGATGTCTCGAACGACACTACAGGTGACGCTGAGTCCTTTCCGGGAAGAGTTGGACGACAGATCCAGCGGCGAGTTCCGGTCCGGAGAGCGAGCGAGTGTCGCTCGTCGGAGATTCCGATTGGCCGCACGGTAGTTGTCTTTGGCAACTTGGAGGTCGTACTGGAGAGACGACAAGTCCAAGGGGGCGGGAGGCGGCGTGCGCTGGCCCGGGAGAAGTGGCGAGTCGGACGAGGTGACACCATGGGAATTACGCGTGACATTTGGTGGTGTAGGGCGGACTGGTCCGCAGGTGGCGAGGTCAAGGGTGGAGGCCCAATGGTAGCCAAGGGCGAAGTGAGTAAGAGCACGAGGGAGAGCGGTAGACGAAGCGGAAGTCCGTACGACAGGTGGGGAACCATAGAGCGAGGTGGCATGGAGACCCCTAAGGAGGAAAATGAATGCCGAAAGCGTCACCGCTCTCGCTTTTATAAGGGAGGACCGTACCGCGCATGCGCGGTGGGATATGCAAGCAGGCGACTGCGCACCGGAAGAAACCTCCAGGGGAACATCACATTCGAGGAATGTAATGCAAAATTATCAGGTTAAGATGTTTTGGCAATAAAGAAATATACTTTTTCTACTAATGTTACATTGACCTTATGCCACTACAGAAAAATACTTCAAGACGTCATAGTAGTAGTAAAAGTCACCAAGTCTATTAAGCAAACTAGGATTGTGCAGGAATACATTACAGGGAGTAATCTCGAAGTGGTTGAGAACATAACTGTTTTTGTCACACCCAGTCAAGCAGTGAATGTCATGTGTTAGGTAATATTTTATGGTTTTGTCAATACCAGGCATCATCTTTATTTTTAAAGAAGTGTCGCATATGTGTAACCAGCAGAAAAATGTATCGAACTTTTTTACTTTGACAATATTATCATACTTCGAAGCACAGTGTATTGCGTGAAGTATGATCATCATCTTTGTTTCCTCACATTGTATAAAAAAAAAGCACGGAAACAGATTATTGAAAGGAAAACCAAGCAGTGCCACAGTAAAATAATGCGAACAGCGTTTCGAGAATGATCAATTTTTGCCATCAGGTTTTTGGATTAAAATTATTAAAACATGGCAAGGCCTCTAATTTATATTATGTTTAAGGCATAACACGATAATTAAAAGAATAAAAAAAGAGGGCAAATGGTGGTTTTCGGCTTTTTATTCTTCGTATTCTCTTAATTATTACGTTATGCCTGAAAGGGGCAGTAGTCACTTGGCCATTTTTATCAAATTTCATCGATACACTACCGTATGTAGTTTTTTAAGAAATCATCTAACAATTATTAAGAGGTCCACGTGCCCAATTTTAGTGTTAAAAGTGGCAACACCTGTATTTTTGTCTTATCTTCCCGCGGTCCTCCGTGGTTAAGCATTGGCGGGAAGCCTTGCGGGAACTATATACTAAATCGCATGACTTGTTGTTGTCAACTAAATTGCCGTTTTGCGTCACGAGCATGTGGACCAGCTAATCATGGGTTCGACAGGCGTCAAATGCACACGGAAGAGCAAATACAGCAAGGAACCGGCAAAGAAATGCGCCAAAATGGAACGCGATTGAAACAGCCAATTATCGTGAGGATTTTTGTTTTCGTTCCGTAAAACGATGACCATGCTCGACTAACCTGAAGAGACCACAGCGTACCTTCTGCTTCAATAATTATACAGAGCGAAGCTTTTCTGAATAGTCGCTGACAAACGAACTAAAGATCTATACAGCATATCTCACTTAGAGGACACTGCTTGTTTTATGCTCTTATTAGGGAAATGACGTAACCTTCGGTAATCGTCCGGCTGTTACGGATACACGAAACTGCATCTCGGCAGGATTCGGGAATAGTTATGCCTGTATTAGGGCAATGACGTTACTTTCGTGAAATGTCGGATTTTTACGAAGATGCTTCTCGGTATGGATACGTTTAATTTGGCGTACCAGCAACATAAAAATAAGGTTAGGCTTAATACGAAATACCAATACCGAAGCGAACGAAATTACGGGTTGGTTGACAAAATGCAATGGGGGATAGTATCGCTATGCCAAATAGAGTTAAACATCGTAAACCAAAATTAAAACATAAACATTAAATATAAAACTAAATACCGTAAAGCCAAAATATTTCTTAATTCGAAATCGGAAATCGAAACCGTATAACAAAACCTCACGCTGCCTTTCAGCAACCGGATATTGTGCCAAAGATCACTCCGCAGGTTCGGTCAAAACGAACTACATTGGTGCACGGTTTCGCGTGTGTAAAGAGCTGGTAATATCCTTTTAAACATAAGATGACTTAGTGGCCTTGTCATGTTTTCATAATTTTAATTCATAAACCTGATGACGAAAATTGATCATTTTCTAAACGTTGTTCGTATTATTTTACTGTGGTACTGCTTGGTTTTCCTTTCAATAATCTGTTTACGTGCTTTTTTTTTTATACAATGTGAAGGAACAAAGATGATATTCATACTTCACGCAATACACTGTGTTTCAATAACCTTCACATTGCACATTGGTTTCTTTCTGAAAACCACTTCCTACTGTTGCACTTGCAACAGTAGAAAGTGGTTTTCAGAAAGAAACCAAGAAAGAAAACTTCTTGTTCACACCAAAGCAGGCTTATGTTTAAACAGTATTAAGCATGGTGGGTTTGTTTTGTTACATTCTGTCTCCATGTACTAATCTAGATTGGTAGGAAAACGTGTTGGATCCTTGTGATCACACGAGGAATATAGGTAAAACCATTACAACGATGCAGCCTGTTGTTCACTCTACTCTCCATCTGTTGAAGACAACATCACATCGACTCTAGTTATTAGCCAATCCATGACATTCATTCCTAGCTACCCACTGATGGGGTTAGTTCCACGCTGGCTGTTCATTGCTTGACTGGGTGGGATAATAACATGTTTTCAAACACTTAAAATCTATTCCTGCAAAATCTTAGCCTGCGTAGCAGAATTGGTGACTCCTTTGCCAGTTGATAACTAAGTGTTTAAAGTCGATGTCACAACAGTACTAGACAAAGCTTGCATAATTTTTGTCAGCACCCGTAGCCTAGAACCACTACCACCAAGATCAGATGCTCTGAAGTATCATGTATTAGGTGCTAATTATTTAACACTGGTTGTAAACACAGCAAATTTCGATACTTGACCTCACAGCAATAGCAGATTCTGGAGGAGAGATCCAAATTCTTGTTGGTAAAGAGCCCATGTTAAATTCTTGCCTTGATAACCTTTCTTGCAAATGCACCACTGCATGCAAACTGTAAACTCGTCTGTACTGGACTGGGTTTTTAGAAAAAGACGAACAGTGGGTGTTTACAATTTTTTCAACAGAAAATTGGTAGAACCAACATTTTTGCATTTTAGATTATGTTGGAGCAGTGTGTATTCGACTTAGTTCTTAAATTATTAAAACCATTCAGTTTCCAGATTCCAATTAAATTTTTGTCTAATCATAAAGCATGAAATTGTAGTCATAATATTGGCCAATTTATAAATATATGGCTGTATTCTTATATATAAACCGTTGATTGTCTTATGTTATAAATGCATTCCTGTATTATTTTATGTAACTTTATAAAAATATACCAGACGGGTTTGTAACGGTGTTTGTTACGACTGTGTCAGTAGTATAATGTTCACAAATCACGAGGTCAAGAGATATTACCGTTAACATGAGAATAATCTTTCAATTATCTCTATATCTTTCAATAATCTATTTTATTACCAATTTTGTTTCAGGCCAATCAACGGTTAAAAAATTATAAACGAATAAGAAACACTTTTTGACTCCGTGTCATGTGATGGCACCACAGCTTACCTCCAATCGGCAGTTTTAACGTAAGTTAGAATCCAGTGCCTAACACGTTGACTAATTATCAGGACTATTACATTTTTTTCGGTCTGAATCTTGCTCGATTAACATTGCTTTCCGTTCCATGTCGATGGGTGTTGAGTTGGGTGCTGTGATGATGCGTACTTCTTGAAGGAGTTGTCATAACAGCTTGAAAACGTGTTCATTAGGTTGGGTAGGCATGAGAATCTACATTTTGATACTAAATATAAGTAGCTGTCTTCAAAAACAGCAGAGATACAGGCAAGGCAGTGTTTTGGGGTTTTTTTTGGGGGGGGGGGGGGCCATTACCCCAACCTCCAGAAAAGAATTGAAAATCCTAAATTTGAGATGGATTACCTCGATATTCTTAAAGTACACGTCTAGACCAACAAATTCCGGTGGCTGCCAACTTGTACCACGAGATGCAGCCGAATATGGAATTTCTGTTTTCTCTCTGATTTTGTTTCTGTCCCAGTCAGCAGTAGCGAAATACCTTCTTCATTTCAAGGTCGCTTCGCGAAATGCTGCTGCTTGCAAAAAGCAGTTTGCTTGGACCACGAAACTAGAAGAGACAAGACTTGTCCTTATCTTTGTCTCGTCTAGAATTTTTCAACCTCATGTATCCTCGATACGCTCTTGTCTCGATAAGTCTCACATGGTTCAGACATTTTTCGAATTGTTAAAAATTACTTCCAAAGGCCGTTAGGTCACCACTGAAAAATATTGAATAGCTTCTAAGCAATTGGCTGGAGCCTGAAGATTATCTATTTAGTAAACTGAGAATTTTCAGCTTTCTTTCCATAAAACGAGCATCATGCCGAATTACACTGAGAATTTTCGTTTTCTTTTCACTAAATAAGGACCATCGTCGGATTACACTGGGAAGACCCCGGCTCATCGAAACCGAAACCGACAGCGGACCTCCTCCTTCAGTAATTATACAGATCGAAGCTCTTCTGAATGTGCGCTGACAAACGAACCACAGATCTATACAGTATATCTCACTTAGTGGATACCTGCTTTGTTTTATGCCCTTATTAGGGAAATGACGTCAGCTTCGTTAATCGTCGTGTTCTTACGGAAACACCACAAAGCTACTTCTCGGTTAAGATACACTTAATTTGACGTATCAACAACATAGAAATTACGTTAGGCCTAATATGAAATGCCATTGTCAAAGCGAACGAAAATACAGGTTGGTTAATGAAATGAAATGGTGGAATGACGTCAGCTTCGTTAATCGTCGGGTTTTTCCGGAAGCACGAAGCTGCTTTTACTTTTCATTTGGCGTATCAACAACATAGGTTAGGCCTAATACGAAATGCTAATGCCGTAGCGAACGAAATTACAGGTTGATTGATGAAATGCGATGGTGGATGGTAACGCTGCGCCAGATAAGAGTTAAACATCGTCAACAAAACATAAAAGGTAAACATTATAAACAAAACTAAACACCGTAAATCAAAATTACTTCATATGTCGAAATCGAGATCGTAAATCGAAACCGAATCCCTAACACGAAATTCCTTCAGAAAATCGTTTAGGGTTAAACCAAAATTCTCAACCGAATTCCACTCGTGCTTGTATTAAATGTATAATTTGGGTGTTATAGCACTCAACTCCTTTCCAACAAATTTCCCTCGACCTTCGGTCTCGGGAAATTAAAACTGGAAAGGAGTTTCGTGCTAAAACACCCAAATTGTCGATTTAATACAAGCACTCGTGGTATTATAACTGAAAAGACCACGGTGAAAAAGACCACACCAGAGCTTTCTGCTTCAGTAATTATACAGATCGAAGCTTTACTCGTTCCTGAATGGTCGCCGACCATTATTATATATTATCATTTATATATTACTTATATATTATTATTATACTTAATAATATTTTATACATACATAATGAATATATATTTATTTAACGTTGGGTCGCCGACAAACAATCCACAGATGTACACAGTATATCTAACTTAGAGGACGCAATTTCGCTTTCGTTTTTATTATGCCCATCTTAGGAAAATGACCACACCTTTGTTGATGATCATCGGGTTTTTACGGAAAAACGAAGCTGCTCTTCGGCAACATTCGTAGTAGTTATGCCCGTATTACGGCAACGAAATCACTTTCGTGAATTGTCGGATTTTTACGGAAAACGAAGATGTTTTTTGGTCAGGGTACATTCATTAAAAGGTCGTTTAGGCTAATACAATACACCAGCACCGAAGCAAACAAAACTACAGGTTAATTGACGAAATGTGATGGGGCTAGTATCGCTACGCCAAATACAGGTAAACATCATCATCGACATAGTAAACATCATAAAATAAACAACGTAAATTGAAAATCAAAATCGTGAATCGAACTGGTAAAACGATACTAGGCTACTTCAGAGAATCGTTTTGCGGAAAGAAAACAAAAAAATCACAAACCGAATCTCATTTGTGCTTCTATGAAATGTATAATTTGTGCTTATTAGCACTCAACTCCTTTCAAATAAATTTCCCTCGACCTTCGGTCTCGAGAAATTAAATCTGCACACAACGCACAAATTATCGATTTCATTAATCAGTCGGGGTATAATCTTTTACTGCCTAGCCATAATAAAGGAGAAATGTCTTTGGTGGGGGGGGGGAGGTGTACAAGTGACTGGATAAAATCTATTATGACGTAAAAAAAATCACATAAATCACATAAGGTTGTCAAGTTATTGGCTGTACTAACTCCATCAATGAAGATGCGGACTCTTTGTCCGGGATGAATACGAATGACATTTTTTAATCCTGGCACTGGAGGAAGGGAAGAAGGATGCACCACCAATATGGCATGGTCAGGATTGATAACACGAGCCCGGCTCTCCAAGTTCATGTTTAAGATCCCAGTGAAACCTGTTTTCAAAGAACGTAAGATCAAAACCATTACTTTACAGCGCACCATAAATCACAAGAGCGGCCTACCCTTGCTAACAACAATCGACAAACAAGTGTAGGCCTAACAATTACTTCGTTCCAATAGAATTTTCATAAGCTTTTTGTTTTAATACAAGAAACTCGTGATAAGTTTTTACCTGAGACCCTGAGTAACAAAGTTTTTAACTGTACAACAAAGCAACGCCATTTTAAGCATTTGATACCCACATATTCCTGTCTTCTCTGATGCTTACTTTATTCATCTGTCGTGCGGTGATTTGAATTGTTAAAACTTGTAAACTAGCAAGCTACATTCGTACAAGTTATACAATTTTACGATAATTATTTGCAACTATTAGAGATGTATGAAACAACACAGAACAAAGATGCTTGTCATCTTGTGCTATAGTCAGTCTTCCTGTCACCTGTATCGATTTGCTTAAAATTTCTACAATGCTTAAGCCCTATTTTCGGACACCTACACAATTAAAACGCTGATGCTTGGTGTCTACTAAAATCGAAATTCAAAAAATCCTGTCTTTTTAAGGATTATCATTACTGGAATACATTAAAAAATACGTCCTTTTAAACAAGGAATTTTAAAGATACGATTAGTTTTTTATTTACCCTAAAAACTTACCTTTAAATTGTAGCTTATTTCGTTTAAATAATTCTCAGATGCCCAATAATTTTTTTAAAAAGGTGCTTGGTTAGGTTCTTCATCATTGTTTGTGAACCAACAATGCATCCCATCACTTTTAGTGTTTAGTGAAATCTTATCTGGTTCAACGAAAACCTTGGTGAAGGGCAGGTTCATTTATAGGTAAGTATTTTTGGATAAGTAAAAACTAATTTTTATCTATAAAATTCCGTTTTCACTTTCTTCAAAATATTACCTTTAAATTACAGCTTTGTTGAAAAAGAGGCGGGTCAGTTGAACCCAGCCTTGTTTATACTTCCATCTTAAGCACTTGAACCAAACCACATCCTCTTAACACATAATGCAATTTTTAATTATGATTGAACTAACCTGACATTTTTGTCTTCATTCGGCATACCCTTCTGTGCAACCCAGCAGTACTGCCTATTTCTAATACAACTCCTTGCCTCCATATGGCTGTCAAAATTTAGTCTTTCACCAAACACCCGTACTTCTCATAGAAGTGACGAATTTGCTTTTGTTTCCACATACAGGCTACAATCTCTTCATTTAGTGGTATGCCTGACGAAAACACCCATGACCCAACCAAAACCCTTAATTCATGAGCCATCAATTCTGTTGATTGGTCCATGTGATTCGGCACGGTCTCATATGCCTTGTGGATCACTTCACATATAGAATGGGCCAGGTTTGTATGCAAATTCTGCTTCCCATCCATTTCACTTGTCTATGAGTGAAATATAATAATATAATATATTAAGTAATTTGTTGCTGGAGGAACAGGACTAGCAAGGACCCGAAAATATTCAGGAACACAGGAGTCATCTCCCCAGATACCATAATTTTCACCATATTTTTATCAAATAGAATCTCAGGGGCTTATCAAGCACTGTAGCCTTTCCTCTTTTTGCCATCACACAATGGGACTTAACGCTTTTAAGACCATAGGTTTTGGCATTTCCACCGATTTTTGATGTTTTGCTCTGAAATCTGGAGAAATTAAGATACGCCGTCCAGCAATCCTTTGAAGCCCAAAAACAATTTGGATCATGAGAGAATGCAGCCAACTCGATTTTTCGAATTGCCACTCGAAAAGCTGTATTCTGAGATATGTGGGAAGAAGAATTGGGTTGCCAGTTTGAATCTGGGTCATGCCACTCCGACGAAGCGCATAACGGTGGCTTACTGTACTATGTTATTCTAGTATATGGTTTTCACTGTTTGACTTGTTTTCCTCTTTCCCTTATAGAGAGGCTGAATACATTGGTTCGTAACGGGCTCCCAAGAAATTAGAGAGCACATGGAATAGGTTTCACTGCTGAAATAAGTTTCTCACCCGGAGTGTTTGAACCCCGAAGGCCTGGATCAATTTAGAATGACCACACTTAGTGCAATCTCTTCCTTGCTTGTGAAAGCTAGGACGGAGTTACTCACCGGCCAGTAACCTTTAATTGCTTTCGTCAACAGACCTGCTCAAAAAATATGTTCCAGAAATCTATAGACGCTGTGGGGTCGCATGGATCCACCTTTTCAGTAACATACCAGTAGTATTGACGTTTCATTTTGACTCTTACACATTTACTGTCGAGCTTTGATGACACTGTAGTAGTTACTCCGCTACTTCCGTTGAAAATCCCGAGGGTGCATAGTTTTCCTTAAAGTTCCCAGGCCTGAAGGCGTAGCGCTGGAAGATTTTTGTGAAGACTTCTTCCTCCGTGTTGGGTTAGGAAGTCCTCTCGAAGTGGTAGCAGCATTGGCGCCTTCTTCTTGAGCTCCATCCAGTCTACAAACCACACAGCTGCTGGACAGGGCACTATTAGGATGAAGAGCCTTTTTGACACCCTGATCTTATGCAATACCCTCTGTAGGACTGAGAATGGTGAGGAGGCGAATCATGTCATCCCGTCCCAAGATAAACTAAGACTGTGTCCCCCATACAAGGTCGTCTGGAAATGGTGATATGAAATTTGGGTTACTGGTTGGCTTGGGTTGCAACGAGGTCTACAAATGGCATCCCCGAGCAATGAAACTAGCTTTTGCAGATCTTCGTGTTCAATATTCCCTCTGTTGTTAGGACTTTGTCCAATATGGCGA
The DNA here is from genome assembly GCA_023313725.1 of Lithobius niger. Classification (NCBI taxonomy): domain Eukaryota; kingdom Metazoa; phylum Arthropoda; class Chilopoda; order Lithobiomorpha; family Lithobiidae; genus Lithobius; species Lithobius niger. Next base: position 41,861 of record JAHWFP010215429.1, read on the forward strand.
TTCGTCTGCCATCATATTCAGATTTCCTGTTATACGACTGGGTCGCAGAGTTACGTTTAAGTCCTGACCTATCTTGAAGATATTCGACACCTCTTTCATTAACAAAACTAACCGTGTGCCTTTGCCCCTCTGGATGTAAGTTACCTCTGTACAGTTGTCTGACATCACTCGTACTACCTTGTGGTGAATATTGGTATACAAATGTAGGATCGCATTCTTCACAGCTCTCAATTTCAACAGATTTATGTGCATCTCTTCTACTGACCTAACTCTCGATAATTGATTCGATTTGACGTGCACATCCCATCCTTTCTTTGACGCATTTAGTTTCCAAAGAATTGTAAGTACGAGGGCCTGTTAATCTGACGCTACACCTGACTACCAGGCAGTCAGTTCGTAACTCATCTTTGTAATGATAGTAGACACGTACTGCTCGAATTGTATGCCGATACGTTACTTTTGGCAGGATTCGGCAGTTATAGTTTCGTTTAGCAACTCCTCATTGCGACCTCCACGACTTAAATTTTTTCCTAGGCCCCAAACTCTTTTTGCGCTTTCTTCTTCGGCTCCATCGCTTGTCATCCTGGCTCGGTTTTGTTCCCTGACAGCGAGTTGATGCCAATCGTACCGGAAAGAGACTCCGCTGCTCCCAAGGTCAACGACTTTCTGATGAGGTCATTGCACCACCTAGCAAGAAGGGAGACACGTCCGCCATCTTTATTTGCTTTGCTAGTGCTCGATTGTGTCTTTGATTGTTTGCATTAACCTAATATATTCCTCTAATAGATAACCCAAATCCTCGTTATTTTGAGCTCTAAATTCCAGCTTGAGGTTGCAGACAGAATTTAAAATAAAATCCGCCATCTGTTGACTAAGGAAAGGTAGGGATAGAAATATTGCCTTTCTAGGTCCCCAATGGAGCCAACAAATTAAAATTCATTTCCATAGGATCATTTAAATTTAAAGCATTATGTACAGCCTGATCGGCATTGTGAAGATAATCTGACGGGCTCAAATCGAATTCTCTTTTGAAGCGGCCTTCAAGGAAACTCTGGGACGCAGAACGGTTATGCTGGTCTTGTCGTCGATCTGATTTCTTCCATTTCTTTTCGATGTGTTGAATTTCTTCTTCCGTATGTTGTTGACAATTTTGCATGGTCGCAGCCGAAAATCACATGGACTATGCCACCTGCAAGCTAAGTGGCCATCCCCAGGCGTTTTCCTGTGGCTGCACTCAATACTGTACACATATTATATCTCAGTAACACCAATTCAATCCTAACTTTGAGAAAATTATAAAAACGAATTTCTTTTGTGTCCAAAAAACGATAAGTGGTGGAAAGCACCATACACGAATTCATACACGAATAGACGAATCCATACAAGAATAAAAGCCAAATCCAGCAAAATCTATATAACTAAGATCGTAGATTTTGTTTGTTTGCTTGTTTGTGTATTTGTGTGGAAATCCCAATAATCTTTATTCTATTAAAGTCCGTAGTGGAAATCCCGGAGACTTGGGCGACTGGGTGATGGGCAAGTGGTAAGGTAGTGTTTAATTTGTAAGGATCACCTTCAATAATAATTGGCAGATGTAGTGACGTCACAGTATTTTCATACAAATGGGAAATCACAACAGTGCTCAATAAAACTGGCCATAAACGGGGGCTGCCCTAGTTAATCTTTAAAAATTAAAGGGATTATACAAAGTGCAGCTGAAAAGTAAGTGGATAACGTGTGAAGTAAAATTTTGAAAAAATTACTATAAAATTACTGTATACATTGTATGATGTTTTTAGTCCCTAAATACTCTGTTTGTTTGAATATTACTGGTTTTTTTTATTCATTGTTTATTTATTTATTTTTATTATTTTTAAACTTGTTTTTCGCAATAAGAATTGACTTATTTTTGTTTTTTGTTTTGTGATTCCCACTGTATACAATATACTACAATTATTACTGACTCTCACAAGTTTTCATTAACTTCGACTCATCAAAGAAGCAACAAATTATTATTATTATAATGAAGTGGACACGAATATCAAAAAATGTATATTAGATCAATAATAAACTAACTTATCTAAATTACGATAACTAAGTGTACTAAATTTAACAAGAATATACGTAAAAATGTATGATTCATGATGATAATTTAACATGTGCAAATAACTGTAAATGTATTACTTGGTTGCACATACAATTATTATTATTATCTATATATATATATATATATGGCTTATGAGGATCAGACCATTGCAGGGATCAGATTCAGACAGTATCAGAGATCACCACTGTTACATTACTGTGCATGTTAATGTAGTTGCACTCTGGATAACCAGAGTGCATCATGGTTGCTATACAAGGTTATAGGGGTAGCAGCCAGGTCCCATAATCCTGGCTGCCTGTTTGTCCAACACCTGACTCACTAGTCATTACTTAGATATAGTTCCTCTAGGTCAGACGTTACTTTAACCCACGCTTGGCAAGCACATATTATCAACTCACATATACTACACCATGCACCCGACACTAAATACAAATTGAATACAATAGAACAGCACCCTGCAACAATCAACCTTGTAGCAAAGACATAACACGTGCATGAATCTGGCGTTTGCTGAGTGGCAACGTTCCCTAATTATGACAATGGTGAAAACAATGTAAAACAATGTAACTCCGGAATGGCTCGACCAATTGAAAAAGTGGTCTCTGTGAAGCCCAAGGAAATTTCTGGCTTAGATCATGTTCCAGATTTTAGATAGGCAGTAGTTTTTACTGAACCCGTGTCACACAAGAACAACAATAACAAGAAGTGAACAGTTTTCAAATTTACGTGTGGCTCTCTGCGTTTACTCTTGCGCGGAATTCGGTAAAAGTTGGCATAAATATACCTATGTATTATCTGGCCAGTCATATAGTATATATATATCACCGTGTATGATAACAGTCCACAATTTTCAAACCTGATTATCTTACGAATGTAGGGAGCCATTAAGTAGAAATATTTTAATTAATAAATCAAGAATGAAAGAAGTTATAATATTGCAATGGATATTAACAATCTCGACTAAGAATCGAACAATGAATAAAAGCTGAAAATACAGAGTTAAAACATCAGGTTTGATCACAAGTGATGAACAGAACGAACAGAACGAAACTTGGTGTATCACAAACATACCTTGCCCAGATCCTGCTCTCTTCATTTCTTTAAATCCTGCATTGAATGTCATGCATTTTCCATAGCGCAAATTGTGGTAGGAGTAAAAGTCTTTTCTGTAAAACCAAGAAATGCCATTCAGAAACTGTAAATACGTAATGTAATATGATTGTCTGATCAGAGCAAAATAAGTTGCTAAATGTTGCAAAATCCATGCTATAACCATTTACTAATTTCCCACTGTTACTGTCTGTCCGTGATCTCAAACAAAATAATTATACAGAATTCGCAACTTAACTCTCAGTACGGAAAAGTGCTTTGCTAGTTAAAACTTAGCACAGCTGAATACCAGAAACTATATTTAGCCAACGTAAGTTAGTACTATATGACTGATTAAATAAATTATGCTCTTTCTTCCGAGGTTGTATGGCGGTGGCGCAGACTGGCTGACCAACGGGAACTGCTTGTTAAGTATGTAAGACATTTTTTATTTTTTAATGTTGGTGATCACTTCAGTTTTTTTTTCTTGGGACTGGTGTAAGTGGTCCTCGCTGGCCCTTCCATGTCCTGTTGCTGATGCGTGGCAACAAATCAGATTATTATTATTATAAAAAAAACAGTAACGCAGATAAATTTGTAGAACATATTTCGTTAGTTGCTGTTGGTTGGTTTAAATATGACGTTTATTGTTAGTAAGTGGTGTGGTTATGAACAATACTAATATTATAATTATTATTTATTATTATTTGAACAATAGAAATATTCAAAATTGAGCCAGTTCAGCCGCACGAGCCTTAAATTGCTTCGGCTGACTTAAGACTCAAAAGAAATTAATAATAAAAATTAATAATTGTAGCAGTTTATTCTCCTGATGGTCACCAATTTTTTTGGGGACGTCCAGTCCATTTCCAAGATCCTGCATGGATCTTGAATCATCACCCGATCTCACTGCTATTATTATTA
>JAHWFP010215429.1:46380-56402 GCA_023313725.1 Lithobius niger
TTTTACCAGTTTTGGTTTTTGATATGATATCACTCCTTCTTTTAAAATTGTGTATCGGCTCAACTCCACTACTGTGCACATGTGTATTATAAAGTGCCACGTCAACCAGAAATTGGTTTTCAACAATTTGCTACTACCTTTTGCCTATAGGCCGAACCATTCTCAACTTAGTCACCTCTTTATGGGTTTTTGGTTTGGTTTATTTTGCTTTGTTTTTACTGTTGGTTTATTTTTCGTGAATTGGACGTGAATACAATCTCTTTGCAACGTTGTTTAGATGTATCGTGATGCACTTGTGTGTGTCTAGGCACGTACGTCAGTATCCACGTTCTCATTGTCCGAACTTTGGCGATGCCGACAATACGATGCCGATGCCGATGCCGATGGTAATATTGACGATGCCGACAATACTAACAATGGTTATAACAATATTTTCGTACTTACGCGCCCTCCCACGCCATCCCCGTTACGCCCCCAGGCTCCAAACCATAAAAGGTATGCCGTTCGTATTGTACTGCAGCCATTCGTCTAATTTCATAGCTGGAAGCCTTCCCGGTATCTCGGTATCGATGAATAATCACCCTATAGAAATTAACATGGGGATGAGCTAGCTAGTTAACACATTTACAACGTTATTGAGTGTCATATTTTGCATTGAAAGCAGCTTAGCTGGCATTCCTACACCAGTTAATTTTTGTTAGGTGGGTCATTGCTCTCGATTTCAACACAATTTAAGCTTTTTTTACCGCATTATTATTTTACCCAAAGTAGCTGAAATATGCCCAACTATGCTTCAAGATATAAGACACTGACGCTATGGTGCCGCGCTACAATGGTTTACAACCTCGACAATTGAACTGGTGTGATGTTTGTTGTGATGATTGTTGCCTAACTTGGCGCGACGCACTAGCGTGTGTCTAGATACAATTTTATAATTATTATTTACAACTCTTGTGACGTATGAAACGACACAGAACAAAGATGCTTGTCATTTTGTGCTATAGTCAGTCTTTCTCTCACCTGTCTGTCGATTCGTTTAAAACTTTCACAATGCTTAAAGGGCGGGTGCCACCAAATTAGCATTGCAGCATCTAGGCCTATCGAGTTGTCTCTCACAGGAAGCAAAGGAATGCACAAAGCACAACTTTTAAACTCTACAAACAAGACACCTGACTCGTTAATTATTGACTACAAATTTAGTACACCATCGTGCGCCTGGAAACAAGCTATAAAGAATAACGACATTAGTGTCACTAGACGGCGCAAGGGGAATTTCTTTATATTCTTCCGTGGTGCACTCTAGTGATACTAATATCGTTGACGTTTATAGCTTTTTTCCAGGTGCACGAGGGCGTACCAAATTTGTACTCAATAATTAAGGAGTCACGTGGCTTGTTTGTAGTGTTTAAAAGTTTTGCTTTGTGCATTCCTTTGCTTCCTGCAAGAGACGACTCGATAGACCTAGATGCTGCAATGCTAATTTGGTGGCAACCGGCCTTTAAGCCCTATTTTTGGATACCTACATAATTAAAACGCTAATGCTTGGTGTCTACTAAAACCGAAATAAAAAAAAACCCTGTCTCTTTAAGGATATCGTATTACTGGAATACATAAAAAATTACGACCTTTTAAACACGGAATTTTAAAGATACGATTAGTTTTTTTTATTTATCCTAAAAAACCGACCTTTAAATTGTAGCTTATTTCGTTTAAATAATGCTCATTTCCCCAATATTTAAGAAAAAAACGTGCTTGGTTAGGTTGTCCATCATTGTTTGTGAACCAACAATGCATCTCAACACTTTTTGTTTAGTGAAACCTTATCTGGTTCAACGAAAGCTTGGTGAAGGACGGGTTCACTTATAGGTATGTATTTTTGGATAAGTAAAAAATATTTTTTATCTATAAAATTCCGTTTTCACTTTCTTCAAAATATTATCTTTAAATTACAGTTATGTCGAAAAAGAGGCGGGTCAGTTGAACCCTGCCTTGTTTATACTTCCATCTTAAGCACTTGAACCAAACCACATCCTCTAACACATAATGCAATTCTTAATTATGATTCAACTAACCTGACATTTTTGTCTTCACTCGGCATACCCTCATGCGCAACCCAGCTGTACTGCCGATTTCTAATACGAACTTCTTGCCTTCACATGGCTATCAAAATTTAGTCCTTCACCAAACACCCGTACTTCTCATAGATGTGACGGATTTGTTTTAGTCTTCTGTACAGCCGTACCGGCGGAGAATGTTTTTAAAGTCAGGGATGTTTTTAAAGTCAGCGGCTTGCGAGTCGCTTGGCCGCGGGGAACGCTTTCCCATTGAATTAACAAACAGGCAGCGTTTCCGCTTGCAAGCGAGTCGCAAGCCGCTGACTTTGAAAACATCCCTATTGCAACGACTTTGTCCGTCCGTCGCTTTTTTCAACTTCGCAACGGTACCAGATATTGACAACCATTGTTTACAACGTTAGATTCAGTGTGAGAAGTTAGTTAAATAACATGGCAAATTAAAACATCGTTACTACCTTATAGCTAATAGAATTCTTCGACGTAACTAAATTAAATAATAACTTTTGATCGTCGATTTAAAATTCTAAGGTAAAACTCAATAAAAACAAATGGATTTTAGTTTCGTTTAAAATAGTCTTATCGCATTGTTGCATGAATGAATTGGCGTACCGTCTATTCAAATTCTCTATTAGGCCTATATCTGCTCACTTACGAAATTAAAACTGCATTTTAAAAATTAGGCCTAAAAATGAAAATTAGGCCTAAAATCATGTTACCATGGCAACGTCAAGTTGCTACGAGTCGCTGTTGGCTTCATCAACAGCATCTCTCTCGTCACTTCCCTACTACCACTGATCTATATAGGCTACGTTGCGCGTTATGTTGTAACACTGTAACTGTGTGCCTGTAGGCGCACCGTGTTGCAAAAATGAATAGACTTACTATACAATTCATATCTCCGTTAGAAGCTACTTACGAAATTAAAACTGCTGGTTAAAATTAGGCCTTAAAGCTGACAATTATGCCTAAAATGTAAAATAGGCCTAAAAGCTAACACATTTTTAACTGACAATTGTGATGGCTACTGCTTTTAGATTAGTATAATAGAGATAGCTGTTGGTAGTGCATGATAGAGGTGTGCGCCTCACCACTGGAAGTGGAGGAACTGTACAGAAGACCGATGAGACTATGCAGTCGCTGTAGCCGCTTGTTTATTTCCACATACAGCCTGCAATCTCTTCACGTAGTGGTATGCCTGACGAGAACACCCATGACACAACCAAAACCCTTAATTCATGAGCCATCAATTCTGCTGAGTGGTCCATGTGATTTGGCACAGTCTCATATGCCCTGTGGATCACATATTGTCACATATACAATGGACCAGGTTTGTATACAAATTCTGCTTCCCATCCATTTCACTTGTCTTTGAGGAAATCTTCAGGAACACAGGAGTCCTCTTCACAGATACCATAGTTTTCACCATCTTTTTATCAAATAGAATCTCAGGGGCCTATCAAGCACTGCAGCCTTTCCTCGTTTCGCCATCACACAATTGGACTTAAGGTTTTCAAGACCATATGTTTTGGCTTTTCCTCCGATTTTTGAGATTTGCTCTGAAATCTCGAGAAATTAAGATGCACCGTCCACCAATCTTTTGAAGCCCAAAAACAATTTGGATCATGAGAGAATGCAGCCAACTTGATTTTTCAAATTGCCACTGCTAGTGCCAATAGAAAAGCTGTATTCTGAGATATGTGGGAAGAAGAATTGGGTTGCCAGTTTGAATTCGGGTCATGCCACTCCGACGAAATGTAAGTGCGTAAAGGTGCCTTACTGTACTATGTTATTCTAGTATATGATTTTCACCGTTTGGCTTGTTTTCCTCTTTCCCTTATAGAGGCTTAATACATTGGTTCGTAACAGGCACCCAAGAAATTAGAGAGCACATGGAGTAGGTTTCACTGCTGAAATAAGTTTCTCACCCGAAGTGTTTGAACCCCGAAGGCCTGGATCAATTTAAAATGACCACACTTCGTGAGATCTCTTCCTTGCTTGTGAAAGCTAGGACGGAGTTACTCACCGACCAGTAACCTTTAATTGCTTTCGTCGACAGACCTGCTTAAAAAATATGTTCCAGAAATCTAAAGACACTGTCGGGTTGCATGGATCCATCTTCTCAGTAACATACCAGAAGTACTGACATTTCCATTTTGACTCTTACACATTTACTGTCGAGCTTTAATGACACTGTAGGAGGTGCTCTGCTACTTCCGTTGAAAATCCCGAGGTTGCGTAGTTTTCCTTAAAGTTCCCAGGCCTGAAGGCGTAGTTCTGGAAGATTTTTGTGAAGAGTTCTTCCTCAGTGTTGGGTTAGGAAGTCCTCTCGAAGTGGTAGCAGCATTGGCGCCTTCTTCTTGAGCTCCATCCGGTCTACAAACCACACAGCTGCTGGACAGGGCACTATTAGGATGAAGACCCTTTTTGACACCCTGATCTTTTGCAGTACCCTCTGTAGGACTGAGAATGCTGAAGAGGCGAATCATGTCATCCCGTCCCAAGATAAACTAAGACTATGTTCCCCATACAAGGTCGTCTGGAAATGGTGATATGAAATTTGGGTTACTGGTTGGCTTGGGTTGCAACGAGGTCTACAAATGGCATCCCCCAGCAATGAAACTAGCTTTTGCAGATCTTCGTGTTCAATATTCCCTCTGTTGTTAGGACTTTGTCCAATACGGAGAGTTCGTCTGCCATCATATTCAGATTTCCTGTTGCAGAGTTACGTTTAAGTCCTGACCTATCGTGAAGATTTTCGACACCTCTTTCATTAACAAAACTAACCGTGTGCTTGCGCCCCTCTGGATGTAAGTTACCTCTGTGGAGTTGTCTAACATCACTCGTACTACCTTGTGGTGAATATTGGTATACAAATGTAGGATCGCATTCTTCACAGCTCTCAATTTCAACAGATTTATGTGCATCTCTTCTACAGACCTAACTCTCGATACTTGATTTGATTTGACGTGTACATCCCATCCCTTCTTTGACGCATTTAGTTTCCAAAGAATTGTGAGTACGAAGGCCTGTTCATCTGACGCTCCACCTGACTGCCAGGCAGCCAGTTCTTAACTCATCTTTGTAACGATAGTAGACACGCTACTGCTCGACTTGTACGCCGATACATTACTTTTGGCAGGATTCGGCAGTTATCGTTTCATTTAGCAACTCCTCATTGCGACCTCCACCACTTAAATTTTTTCCTAGGTCCCAAACTCCTTTTATGCTTTCTTCTTCGGCTCCATCGCTTGTCATCCTGGCTCGGTTTTGTTCGCTGACAGCGAGTTGATGCCAATCATACCGGAAAGAGACTCCGCTGCTCCCAAGGTCAACGACTTTCTGATGAGGTCATTGCACCACCTAGCAAGAAGGGAGACACGTCCGCCATCTTTATTTGCTTTGCTAGTGGCTCGATTGTGTCTTTGATTGTTTGCATTAACCTAATATATTCCCCTAATAGATAACCCAAATCCTCGTTATTTTGAGCTCTAAATTCCTGCTTGAGGGTGCAGACTGAATTTAAAATAAAATCCGCCATATGTTGACTAAGGAGAGGTAGGGATAGAAATATTGCCTTTCTACGTCTCCAATGGATCCAACAAATTAAAATTCACTTCCATAGGATCATTTAAATTTAAAGCATTATGTACAGCCTGATCGGCATTGTGAAGATTATCTGACGGGCTCAAATCGAATTCTCTTTTGAAGCGGCCTTCACGGAAACTCTGGGACGCAGAACGTTTATGCTGGTCTTGTCGTCGATCTGATTTCTTCCATTTCTTTTCGATGTGTTGAATTTCTTCATCCGTATGTTGTTGACAATTTTGCATGGTCGCAGCCGAAAATCACATGAACTATGCCGCCTGCAAGCTAAGTGGCGATCCCCAGACGTTTTCCTGTGGCTGCACTCAATACTGTACACATATTATATCTCAGTAACACCAATTCAATCCTAGCTTTGAGCAAAATATAAAAACGAATTTCTTTCGTGTCCAAAAAACGAAAAGTGATGGAATAGACGAATAGACGAATCCATACAAGAATTAAAGCCAAAACTTGCAGGATCTATATAACTAAGATCGTAGTTTTTGTTTGTTTGCTTGTTTGTGTATTTGTGTGGAAATCTCAATAATCTTTATTCTATTAAAGTCCGTAGTGGAAATTCCGGAGACTTGGGCAACTGGGCGATGGGCGACTGGTAAGGTGGTGTTTAATTTGTAAAGACCTTCAATAATAATTGGCAGATGTAGTGACGTCACAGTATTTTCATGCAAATGGGAAATCATAACAATGCTCAATAAAACCGGCCATAAACGGGGCCCTATTAATCTTTAAAAATTAAAATAACTATACAAAGTGCAGCTGAAAATTAAGTGGATAACGTGTGAAGTAAAATTTAGAAAAACTTACTATAAAATAACTGTATACATTGTATGATGTTTTTAGTCCCTAAATACTCTGTTTGTTAGAATATTACTGTTTTTTTTTTATTCATTGTTTATTTATTTATTATTATTATTTTTAAACTTGATTTTCTCAATAAGAATTGACTTATTTTTGTTTTTTGTTTTGTGATTCCCACTGTATACAATATGCTACAATTATTACTGACTCTCACAAGTTTTCATTAACTTCGACTCATCAAAGAAGCAACAAATTATTATTATTATAATGAAGTCATTCATAATGAAGTGGACACGAATATCAAAAAATGTATATTAGATCAATAATAAACTAACTTATCTAAATTACGATAACTGAGATAGTGTACTAAATTTAATAAGAATATATGTAAAAATGTAAGACTCGTGATGATAATTTAACATGTGCAAATAACTGTAAATGTATTACTTGCTTGCACAAGTTCTTTTGGACCTTCGTACAATAAAGCACCTTCGTACACCTTGTACAATAAAGCACCAGTATTATTATTATTATTATTATTATTATTAAAATGAGTACAAAATAAAATTAAACAGAAATATAAGACAGAATATAAAATGGCTACAGGAACCAAGATGGCGAAACTCGTATGGAGCATGAGTTCTGCTATACCTACAAAATTTAACAAAATTCCAACTGAATTAAGACAAATTACAAATTACAAATTACAATGAAATGCGACATAAGATCAAAAAGTGGCTTTTAAAAATTCAGTAAAATAAACAGTAAAAGTGAAAGAAATTTATGAATTAAATACTTAAAAAAATTAACATCTGGCGAATAATTGAAATGTGATGAAATTACAGTATAGATTAATTAGCGTTAAAAACATAGATGTATAGATGTATTGTCTATTAATTGCTAGCACACACACAAGTTTAGTAGGACTTCGTGCCGGTACTTGTAAATATACTTGTACTTGAATAAAGCATTATTATTATTATTATTATTATCTATATATACAGTACGTCCCAGAAGTCCCGTACCAGTCAAATAAATCCTTAAGACTTGGGTATGGGTTGTTGATAATAGCATACTCGTATAGAAAATCGCCTGTGGCAAATCCGATGATGGCATCCAAAATGACCTTGGAGGACGTGTTCAAGGTCATCCAATTATAAAGTTATGTAATTATGTAGGTAATACATTATGTAATAAATTAGAAAGTTGTGGGGGATCGTGCTACTTTTACAACATAGGAAGCAGAACAAAAATCGCATGCAAAACAAGGAAGATATTGGCGAAAGAAGTTGGGTGCTGCAAAGAAGCGTAGGTTAGGAGATACAAATTGGATGACCTTGAATACGACCTCCAAGGTAATTTTTGATGGCATCATCGGATTCTCCATAGGTGCCTTCCTATACGAGTTTGATATTATCAGCAACCCATATCCAAGTCTTAAGGAATTATTTGACTGGTACGGGACTTCTGGGACATGCTGTGTTTTTGGCTTATAAGGATGCATCGTTTGGGATCAGATCATTGCAGAGATCAGACCATACCAGGGACCACCACTGTTACATTACTGTGCATGTTAATGTAGTTGCACTCTGGGTAACCAGAGTGCATCATGGATGCTATACAAGGTTATAAAGGTAGCAGCCAGGTCCCATGATCCTGGCTGCCTGCTTGTCCAACACCTGACTCACTAGTCATTACTTAGATATAGTTCCTCTAGGTCAGACGTTACTTTAACCCACGCTTGGCATGAACATGGTATCAACTCACATATACTACACCATGCACCCTACACTATAGCAAAATACAAATTGAATACAATAGAACAGCACCCTTCAACAATCAACCTTGTAGCAAAGACATAACACGTGCACGAATCTGGCGTTTGCTGAGTGGCAAAGTTCCCTAATTATAACAATGGGTAAAACAATGTAAAACAATGTAACTCCGGAATGGCTCGACTAATTGAAAAAGTGGTCTCTGTGAAGCCCAAGGAAATTTCGGGCTTAGATCATGTTTCAGATTTTAGGTAGGTGCAGTAGTTTTTTCTGAAACCGTGTCACACATGAACATCAACAATAACAAGAAGTGAACAGTTTTCAAATTTACGTGTGGCTCCCTACGTTTACTCTTGCGCGGAATTTGGTAAAAGTTGGCGTAAATATACCTTCTATACCTATGTATTATCTGGCCAAGTTTGGTCGAAATATATTGAATATGAACCGAAGATATTAATACGTTTTAGTTTTGCTGGAAAGAGAACTTCAGTCATATATATATATATATATATACGCGGCTATCACCGTGTATGATAACAGTCCACAATTTTCAAACCTGATTATCATACGAATGTAGGGAGCCATTAAGTAGAAATATTTTAATTAATAAATCAAGAATGAAAGAAGTTATAATATTCCAATGGATATTAACAATCTCGACTAAGATTCGAACAATGAATAAAAGCTGAAAATACAGAGTTAAAACATTAGGTTTGATCACAAGTGATGAACAGAACGAACAAAACGAAACTTGGTGTATCACAAACATACCTTGCCCAGATCCTGCCCTCTTCATTTCTTTAAATCCTGCATTGAATGTCATGCATTTTCCATAGCGCAAATTGTGGTAGGAGTAAAAGTCTTTTCTGTAAAACCAAGAAATGCCATTCAGAAACTATAAATACGTAATGTAATATGATTGTCTGATCAGAGCAAAATAAGTTGCTAAATGTTGCAAAATCCATGCTATAGCCATTTACTAATTTCCAACTGTTGCTATCTGTCCGTGATCTCAAACAAAATAATTATACAGAATTCACAACTTAACTCTCAGTACGGAAAAGTGTTTTGCCAGTTAAAACTTATCACAGCTGAATACCAGAAACTATATAGCCAACGTAAGTTAGTACTATATGATTAATTAAATAAATTATGCTCTTCCTTCCGAGGTTGTTATGGCGATGAGCGTGAAGGCGTTCAAGCGCAGACTGGCTGACCAACGGGAACTGCTTGTAAAGCACGTAAGACATTTTTTAGTTTTTAATGTTGGTGATCACTTCAGTTTTTTTCTTCTTGGGGCTGGTGTAAGTGGTCCTCGCTGGCCCTTCCATGTCCTGTTGCTGATGCGTGGCAACAAATCAGATTGTTATTATTATTAAAAAAAACAGTAACGTAGATAAATTTGTAGAACATATTTCGTTAGTTGCTGTTGGTTGGTTTAAATATGACGTTTATTGTTAGGAAGTGGTGTGGTTATGAACAATACTAATATTCTAATTATTATTATTATTATTTGAACAGCAGAAATATTCAAAATTGAGCCAGTTCAGCCACACGAGCCTTAAATTGCTTCGACTGACTTAAGGCTCAAAAGAAATTAATAAAAAAAAAACTAACCAGTGTAGTAGTTTATTCTCTTGATGGTCACCAATTTATTTGGGGACGTCCAGTCTATTTCCCAGATACTGCATGGATCTTGAATCATCACCCGATCTCACTGCTATTATTATTATTATTATTATTATTATTATTATTATTATTATTATTA
>JAHWFP010215429.1:62514-72751 GCA_023313725.1 Lithobius niger
ACCTGCAAAGTGAAAAATATTTTCCAAAAGTGAACGGGGCTTACGGCTCCGCAGTCCCCCTCCCCCCAGTTCAATGCCCGAGTCATGCCACTATAAGATTGAAGGGGGAGTGACAAAGGGTCACAGTGTTGGGCCCCAAAATCTTTCCCTCTGGGCCTGCACTTGCAAATAAACTTTGTGGCCTATGTGCCCTTAAGGAATACACAGTATACAATTAAATGTTCGTAACAAATAAGTGAAATCGTAAACACCACTCACATAAAGTTACATTTCCTGGCTTTCCATTTGCAGTCTTGGAAGAACTTCTCAGTACCAAATGTCTGAACGAGTTTTTCGTGGCTCCAGTCACCTGCGAGTTCATTCATGACTTGCGTTCGAAAGCTGTCAATTTTCTGCCACCCAAAAAGAAAATCACATTAAACGTCATCTTTACTTTTAAAAGTATCTTAAGTGATAAAGATATTAATTTGACATACCCATCAACCAGATAAACTAAATTACATTTTTAACCACTCACAGCTGTAAACAAACTGTTGTAAATCACTCAACGGAGTGATTTCAACAGACCATACATTTGCCGATTTATCCCATCGACTTAAACTTCAGTGGTTAAATGAAAAACTTGACTGTTGCTAGCCTACTTTTGGTAGCAATGTTCCAGTTTTATACCTTTATCGTCTGAAGCATTATTTGATGGCACTAATTTGGCGAATGGTTCGGTCTACTTGATATCACTCCTTTGAAAGGCCGAACCCTTTCAACTTGGTGGCCAAGTAATCGTTTTGATTCCTGACATATCATTTATTTTTCTCTTTTTTCTTCTTTTTTTTTTTGAGGTTTCCCTAGGGTTGCCCTGGATTCGTATAGATGGAAAAATGTGGAAGGTGGAGGAAGAAGGAGAAGGGATAAAACGAAGTTTCGTGAAGTTCGGAACGCGTGTTCCTCCATGGTTACGGCAAGATGGGGTGGAACCATTACCTAAGCAACCATCGAATTAGGATTAACTAAGTAAAGGCTACGCGTGAATATTTACGCTGCGAGATGAACGCATAACCCACAGGCCAAAGTTAATTTTGCGGTAACATGCGTCAAAATTGGGTATAAAGTAACATTTGAACTAGAAAGTATTTGACGTACAGCTTCGATGTCCGTGTACAGTGCGGACTGCTCGGCAGCTTCGTCTACTGCAATATCTGCTTGACGAACTAAACTGTGAATGACAGGGTCGAGCTCTGATTCATTGCCACTCAAGTCCACGAGCAAGTTGGAGCAAAGGGTTACTCCTGGGAAGATGAGTTCATTCTTCATCCTGAACGTAATCACCTGCAGGACCGAATCTCTGCAATGATTAAAAATCTGTGACATGATATTGAAAATATTATACGACGTGCTCATTACAAATACAAATTTTATTGATTAAAAAAAGTTACAATGTTACAATTGACTGGTAAGCTTTTGAAGTCGGACTTACGATTACGTAAAAGAACCATTTTTACTATACTAGTCCTGCGTGTAAGCAGTAAATTTTTCAAGAAAACTGCACTTTGTCAGCATAACAAAATCCCGTGTACTTCATGTCCACACCCATGAGAAACTTTTAGGAAGGGGTGCCACCTGAAACCTGCCCAAAACCAAACATGGCGGCCATTTTTTATTTAAAATGACCGTTATACAATACAAAAATTTAAAATTTGTCTAATGTAAGTTTGGTGCCAATTGCTAAGTTTTAAGGTCAGCCGTATTAAAAATAAAAATGCTCCAAAAAGGTTCCAGGACTCCACACGACAAGATATCCAAGATGGCGACCAAAATGATGGCGATATTCAAGTGTTTTCCATAATTTTAAAATATACTTAAGAGTACGGGGAGATTTGAATGACTGTTCAAAACCGTGAGTTCGTTTGCCATTACTAGTAACTAGTAAACACCAGGTGAAATCCGTAATGTAGTGTGTTAGTAATTAGGCGCTAAACTGCAGCTGTTTCTGTTTGCTGTAGTTAGCACTGCCTTTTTTTTTCAAATTCACCATAAGTTACACCTTTTAATTAAGATAAGTTTATGTATTTAGGTTAAGATATCACGTGGAGATATTTCAACATGGGTAATTAAAACGAGTTATCGTAATAGGAGCTAAGCTACGGCAGTTTATCGACGTTGTGGTGATGTGTATTTTGAGTCTGTTCACCACAAGTTACATCGTTAAAGTGCTTCAGCAGCCGTCCTAATTAGGATAAATAGATACACTTAGGCTTTGATTAAAGTTGGAGATGTATATTTTGGAACAAGGGTAATTAAAACGATTTATTGTACTTAGGAGCTTAGCTATGGAAGTTTATCTATACTGTAGCGCTATGTTTTCTGCATTTATTTACCACAGGTTACATCTTTAAACTGCAGCAGTAGCCGGTATAATTAAGATAAATGGATGTAATTAGGCTTAGATGAAAGAAGGAGATGTACCTTTTCCAACAAGAGTAATTAAAACGATTAATTGCAATTGGAAGCTAAGCTACGGCAGTTTATCTATGTTGTAGTACTTTGCTTTTGTGTCTATTTATCACAAGCTACATCTTTAAACTACTGCAGTAGCCATTCTAATTAAGATAAATGGATATAATTAGTCTTAGATGAAACATGGATATGTATCTTTTCCAACAAGCGTAATTAAAATACATCCAATAATCATAATTATAACTGCCACCACATCACATTAAAGATCTAACTTAGAAAAAATTGAAGTAAGCATGGAGCTACAGCACAAATAAACACTTGTAGCTTATCTGCTGATCACGATAAACAGTTTTTATTACCTATGTTGGAATATACATTTCGCCACCTTTCATATAATCCTAATTACATCCATTTAACATAATTATAACTGTCACCGCATTACTTTAAAGATGTAATATGCGAAGAATTGAAGAAGAAAGCATGGAGCAACATCATATAGATGAACAATTGTAGATTATCGCTAATTACGATCAACCGTTCTAATTACCTTCAATCGAAAATATACATCTCCATCTTTCATCTAAGCCTAATTACACCCATTTATCTTAATTATAACGGCTATGCAGCAGTTTAAATATGTAACTTGTGGCAAATAGACGCAAAAAGCTCACCAATACAGTGTTGATAAACTGCCGTAGCTTAGCTCCTAATTACAATAAATCGTTTAGTTACCCTTGTTCCAAAATATGCTGCCTTATTTCATCTAAGTGTAGTTACATCTATTTGTCTTAATTATAACGGCTACTGCAGCAGTTTAAAGATGTAACTTGTGGTAAATAGACGCACAATGCACAACACTACACTGTCGATGAACTGCCATAGATTAGCTCTTAAGTAAATAAATCGTTTTAAATACCCTTGTTCCAAAAAATACTTCTTAATCTTTCGTCTAAGCCTACTTACAGCTATTTATTCTAATTAGAAAGACTACTGCAGTAGTTTAAAAATGTAACTTGTGGTCAGACGCAAAATGCACATCACTACAACGTAGATAAACTGCCGTAGCTTAGCTCCTAATTACAATAAATCATTTCAATTATCCGAGATGAAATATATATAACGCCACCTGGTATCTAAGTCTAAATACGTCCATTTATCTTAATTATAACTGCTACCGCATCACTTTAAAGATGTAACTTACGGTGAATTGAAGAAAAATTCAGTGCTATGTAGCGTAGAGAAACAGCCACAACTTAGTTCCTGATTACGAACACACTACACTACGTATTTGACCTAATGTTTGCTAGTTACTAGTCATTGTAAACGACTCATGTTTTTTAGGAATAATTCAAATCTACCTCTACTTAGTAAGTATATTTTAAAAGTATGAAAACAAAATTTAATTTGCCACCATTTTGGAAGCCATTTTGGATATCTCATCGTTTGGCAATTATTTGGAGCATTTTTTAAAATTCGGCACGCCTTAAAACCTAGCAGTCGAACCAAACTTACATACTTTAGTATGATTTTGAATTTTTACATTGTATAGCAGCCATTTTAATAACAAATGGCTGCCATGTTGATTCTTGGATAGGTTTCAGGTGGCACCACTTCCTAAAAGTTTCTCATGGGTGTGGATATGAAATACATCCGAGATGGTGTTATCCTCACAAAGTGCAGTTTTTATTTGATTACCCATAGGACTAATAACCTTTTTAAAACCCAAAACAGCGTCGTACGCACAATATTTAGTGAACCAGTATGCCAAGACTAGAAGAACACCCATTGAGCAAGCAACACGTCAGCATCTTGCACCAGCATCGATTGTGACAGCATCAAAAGCGAACCTGGTATGGAGTCACGCGTTTGTTGCTTGTTCGATTGACTACTGTTGATTAACAAAATAAGATCGAAAAAATCTTTCATATAGTTTTTTTTTGTTCTGAAGGTTTTTCTTTTTATTAAAAGTATGGTGCATACGAGCTTAATAAGCCTCATAGCAGCAGGGACGACGCTAGGGAGGGGGGGGGGCGAGAGGGGGGCTTGCTACCCGATTTTTTTGGCCACCCCCCCCCCCCCTTAAATCGAAATCAGATCAACATCAAACGTATAAACGAAGAAAATTCTGGTTACTTATTAAGAACACCACATTAGTTTCTTCACAGTGAAAGGAAGGACTTGAGGTCACATTAGCAGAGCCTAGTAGTTACTGTGAGAGTTGTAAATTCAGAATCTTTTTTTTTTCAGCTGGATATAAAAATAGACCCTAAAAATGGGGGTAGAAAACAGTTAAGAACGTTGGGTGTGAGAAAAAGCATTGCAAGAGTGTTATTTAATTTTTTTAATTGCACCCTCAAAAAGTACAATTTTTCGGTTCGCCCCCCTGGCTAAATTTGCTGCCTCATTGCCGCCTCCCCAGTAAGTGATTTTAGCGTCGTCCGTGTTGCGTAAATGCAGTATGCTGGGAATTACTTTTAAAAATATTACCATAGAAAATCTTGACCATGATGAGAATTATCAAAAAAAAAAAATATATATATATATATACATTACCCAATAAAATCCTGAAACACGTTCATAGACTGAATAACAGCCATGACGAGTCCTGCTAAAGTAATAGCAGCCCATACAGCCCGCCAGGAGCAATTGTGGCGATGTGAGCTATGAGATACGCCAGGTATTGTGGTGCGATCCATGAACTTCTGCGCTTCCAGCTTACAGCGACTGGACGAACCATTTTCTCCATCTGGAACAAGGGAGAATATTCTGAGAAATTTAAAGCTACAGCAGTTACCAGTTTAAATATAGTTTGGTTAGTATAGCGTTCACTGAAACAATCATACCAGCAACAACTATAGGTGCGTCGATTCTTCCAACGTCGCGGAGTGATGAAAATCCTAATCCAATCTATCTAGATGTATGTATATAATTACACAAGAAGCCAGGCAGTACGGCCCAGACAAGGAGCACGGACCAGCAACGGCTCACAGTCCGAGCGTCAGGTTGGAGGGATTGCATTTCAGGAAAGCTTTACAGGACAGCATGCTTCTCGAAGGAAAACTTTGATACCGCCTTGAGCCGTCATGAACATGAACATGCCTGGTAGAATATAACACAAGTGATCATTGGAAAGTGGGGATCGTTAGCAGTGGAGGGATGCGCTGACCGGGTGAGCGTAGCGAACGAAAATAATTAGCGTTTGCTAGCCAGTATGTGCAACCATTTTAAGAAACTTAATTCGGTCGAACATCGACGTACACATGAGGTACCATACCCGTGCGTAGCATGGGCTTCAGCTAGTCATAACTTAATAGGCTTCACAGATGCAATTTTTAAAGTGGATGTATTCCAACAACTACAGGGAAGAAGGTATGGAAAATATTTCCCCTAAAAGCAGTTTTCTTTATCATTCGTGGCATAAAGAACAATTTCCTGATTGATATTCGAGCCCCATAGACGGCGTACGAATATAATATATAAATATTATAAATATTATTGTATTTCGAGGTAATTATCTCGAGACAGCTTAAGTTAAAAGTATCTCGAGATACAAAAAAATCGTACATTTTTCTTATGACCGAGATCATTTACTTAAGGTTTGTTTAATATGGTTTTATTCAATACCTTCGTCACATGTTTTTAATACCAAAAACTGACAGAATCGTTTGGTTCCGGTTTGAGCCACGACTCGAGTGTCGTCCCAACGAATTGTGTACAGGGCCGTTCCTTGTGGAAGGAATTGAAGGCAGATGAGTAGTACAAGGCGATTTTAGTGGCATTTGCATACACCAGTTCAAGTACATCAGTATGAGGAAAAGGCGATGGTGACACGAAAGCATATTACGGCATATTACGGCATCCATCTCGTTTCAACTGAGGATGGGGGGGGGGGTTCCGCCCGTCTTTTCTGCTGTTTGTAAAGTCCGCTGCATACATAGCAAATAAAATTAGCATTAAGAGGCTGGGAGTCCTTACATTTTTTCTCTACCGACAGAAATTTTCTGTTGTGGATGGTTTAAAATTCGTAGAGATGGGGCAGAAGAAAGCTTCTGCTATTTATGACAGAAGCTGATCCGGGAAAACAAGAAATTAGGTCCGAGAAAAAGTCCGTGAAAAGACGTCCGCAAAAAAGATCCGAAAAAAAGTCCGTGGAAAAGGGGTCTGGAAAAATAAAGATTCACTGAATGAAATTTTGGTCGTGTTTTATTGTAAAAACTTAATAATGGAACAGTTATTTCGTAGTTAATTTCAGCCCATTTACTTTATTGGTCGATCACCACAAAACTCACCATTTGGATTTTCTGCTGTATGAATTAGTACTTTCTGTGAAGAAAGATAAATCCACCCAAAACTAAAACTAAAAGAAGCCACCAAGTTTCCAAAAAGGGTCGGCTTTTGAAGGAACTGATATCATTCAACCAGGGAAAGGCCGCGTTAATGTTAATGATATTAGCAAGTTACGTAATTGCACCATCTAATAGTTCGAAAGGTAAATGAAAACTAGAACATTGCTACTCGTGGTAGCAATCTTCAAGTTTTCATTTAATGTCCAAAGTATTACTTAGTGCGATTAACTTCGCTAATAGGATGAACCCTGACGACTTTTCCCTAGTACAATTATATCACCACCTTCAAAGGCCAACCCTTTTTGGAAACTTAGCGGTTTCTCTTACACCAGTGTTGGTTTAGCGTGGATATGACAACTTTCTTAGGGTGTGCTACAAGAAGTCACACCGTTTTATCTGCAGCTCTACTTTTTTTCTGTAATAACTTTACGTCTATAAATTTCACGTTAATATTTTTTTACATATGCCATTGCCATTTAGCCGTTACATCAGCCAAATAGAAACGATTTGGTTATAGTTATGTCCGTACTTCACCTGCTTAAGTTCTTCAATCCAGTTTTTAAGCACACTGGCTAACAAACGCCGATTTTCGTTTGCTTCCCTCACTCAGTCAGCGTATCCCCTTAATCTGCTCCTGTCGAGATTAATGTTAACCTACGCAATGAAACTGGAATTATACATTCAATCAGCGCATCCCTCTTGAGTTGTTTTGTTTACCCTGCACTTTCATGTTACATTTTCCAAAATTTGCAAAGATTCGGCCTCATTGGGATTAAACTTATCCTTGCATAATAATATATGCTTTTAGTACTTACAGTTAATAGACATGTGTAACTTGGACTGTGAACGTAGAAAAAGTCACACTGTACGTCTTCATCTCGACTTTCTTTTTTAAGGAATTTTATGTCTATAAATACTTAGCCGTTACTAACCAAACTGAGTTTTCCGTTTGCTTTCTTCACAGTTCACAGTTTGTCATGCAGAAATCCCTGAAGTTCACTGTTACTAATACATCAGAGCTCGGAAAACATTTTGTTCGGGAATAACCCCCGTTTGCTCGTGAATGTTCGTATTGTTGTGTAACCATCATATAACCAACACCAGGCCTATTATGGAGTTTTTGGAAACAAGTTGGCGGACAGTTTGGCCCGTTGGGGTTCAGGTGGGGGGTACGGCACGGTTCGCTTCGCTCTGGGCCCTCGTGCCCTGCGTCCGGGCTGTGGGTAGAGCCTTTCGGGAGGGGTGGGCTGCGGCCTGCCCGCGACTCCTGAACAGTCTTTCCCGCAGATGCGGGCCTGGTTTCGCGGCTGCGTACGGGTCATGTGCAGCTTCGGGCGCATCTTGCTCGCCTTGGTTGGGCGCGGTTGCCAGACTGTGCGTGTGAAAGAGGTACTGAATCGGTGCATCACTGTCTCTTGGAATGCCCTCTGTGGGACTACGTCGTTTTGTTTGTAGGGGGGGGGGTCAATTGCTTGGGGTCCTGGGGATTCCACCTCATTCTATACCTGACTGTAGGTCCCTGGGTCGGGTTCTTGGTTTCTGCCTGGCTACGCAACGGTTTGTCCTATGTACGTACACCCTGGTTCCTGGCTCTCTCCTTGCTCCTTATCCTATTCTGCACTAACACGAGTCGAGTTTAGGACTAACGTGTGTGTGTGTGGGGGAGGGGGGGGCAGGTGTAGTCGAACTGCTGTCTCTTTAGGTTTTTAGGCCAATTTTGATTTGTTTATTAGGTTAAGTTAGTTCTTAAGTAGGGTAGGCTGAGCGAATGACTTGTAGCCCGCAATTTTCTTGCATTCGGCTCAATAAAAATATCACACCATCTAACATGTGTAGACCGACTGCTCAAGTAAGTAGTAAGTAAGTGATGGAGAAAAAAATCCCATTTTTCAGGATATCCTACGCACGTCCATTTTGGGCTATTAGAGAACTCGCAGGTGCACTTTGAACCCGAAAACCTCTATAACCTCCAATTGAAAAAAAACAAGCGTCGGCGCAAAATAAGGGTAATATATTTGAAATACGGTTTTGGGGCTGAATGAATGCTTTTAAGTAAAATAAGTGTATCACCTTTCCTGTCTAGAATAATGTGAAACAAAAACGCTCAGTACACAATTATTATGTGCTGAACGTTTTTGTTTCACTTTATGCTTTTGATTTGTTGACGGTTGAGGAGTAACTGCCCAAAAATCAGTTTTTCAACCGTCATGTTCATGTTTTTGGGGTTCAAAGTGCACCTGCGAGTTCTCTAACAACCCAAAATGGACAAGCGTAGGATATTCAGAAAGATGGGATTGTTTTTTTTCCATCACTTACTTACTACTTACTTACTAATTGTTCACGTTTTTCATAAAAGCATGAAAATCGGCATGATGAATGTGCATGCCTGTACGACCATATTTACATATGGAGTTACTTCGAAATTTTCCCAGGAGCCCTTAAATCCAAGATGGCGGTCAAAATGACGGTTGAAAAACTGATTTTTGGGCTGTAACTCCTCAACCGTCAACAAATCAAAAGCATAATGTGAAACAAAAACGTTCAGTACACAATAATTGTGTGCTGAACGTTTTTGTTTCACATTATTCTAGACAGGAAATATGATATACATATTTTACTTAAAAGCATTCATTCAGCCCCAAAACCGTATTTCAAATATATCACACTTATTTCGTGCCAACGCTCGTTTTTTTCAATTGGATTTTATAGAGGTTTTCGGGTTCAAAGTGCACCTGCAAGTTCTCTAATAGCCCAAAATGGACATGTGTAGGATATTCTGAAAGATGGGATTGGTTTTTTTAATCACTTACTTACTACTTACTTACTAATTGTTCACTTTTTTCATAAAAGCATGAAAATCGGCATGATGAATGTGCATGCCTGTACGACCATATTTAGATACGGAGTCACTTCAAAATTTTCCCAGGAGCCCTTAAATCTAAGATGGCGGTCAAAATGACGGTTGTAAAATTTTTTTTGGGGCTGTAACTCCTCAACCGTCAACAAATCAAAAGCATAATGTGAAACAAAAACGTTCAGCACACAATAATTGTGTGCTGAACGTTTTTGTTCCACATTATTCTAGACAGGAAAGGTGATATACATATTTTACTTAAAAGTATTCATTCAGCCCCAAAACCGCATTTCAAATACAGGGTGTTCGGAAATTGGTGTCAAATATTTTGAGGGTCCGCTGTGTGATCAAAGATGAGAAGAAAAAGTCCTATAAACATGGGTCCGGAAATGCACCAGTCTTTAGTTACAGCCCCCCCCCCCCCAGGTTTGGGGTAAACAGTTCTTAAATACCTCGTAATGATTCACCGTTTCTATTCCAAACTCAGGATATGTGCCATATCATACCTGGTATTTCAGTACTTCATAATACAGTATTGGGTCGCACAACTTATCAGAGGGAGAGGTAATTTTCTTATGGGGGGGGG
>JAHWFP010215430.1:0-10924 GCA_023313725.1 Lithobius niger
ACTGGGCAGAATACAGCCGTTGACGGCAACGTCAACAGGGCAGAACATAGCTGTTATCAGTCGAAATCGTGGCCACACCGAACTTTTGTTATCACAACGACTGGAGTTTAGTGCAGCGAAATTGCACCGAACTTTCGTGACCACAACTGACAACAGGGCAGAACATAGCTGTTGTCAGTCGAAATCGTGTCCACACCGAACTTTCGTGACCACAACTGACAACAGGGCAGCACACAGCTGTTGTCAGTCGAAATTGTGGCCACACCGAACTTTCATGACCACAACTGACAACAGGGCAGAATACAGCTGTTGTCAGTCGAAATCGTGGCCACACCGAACTTTCGTGACCACAACTGACAACAGGGCAGAACACAGCTGTTGTCAGTCGAAATCGTGGCTACACCGAACTTTCGTGATCACAACAATTGAAGAAAATGCAGCGAAATTGCACCGAACATTTGTGATTACACCAAAATAATCACAACAATTGAAGAAGATGCAGCGAAATTGCACCGAACATTTGTGATTACACCAAAATAATCACAATTAAAGAAGATGCAGCGAAATTGCACCGAACATTTGTGATTACACCAAAATAATCACAACAATTGAAGAAGATGCAGCGGAATTGCACCGAACATTTGTGATTACACCAAAATAATCACAACAAATGAAGGAGATGCAGCGAAATTGCACCGAACATTTGTGATTACACCAAAATAATCACGAAAATTGCAGCGAAATCGTACGTAAAATTGGACAACTACGACTGCATTAAGAATGATCATTAAAACAAAGTCAAGATCTCAGTGACAAGATGCAAATCGCACTGGATAATCAGTATGACAGAATCAAGCAAAGAGCACTGAAAGACAATATGAGAACTGTTACATGTTCAAAGAAGAGCCATTACAGGCAAAGCTATGAACAATGCAGTTCTGAGAACATTTGAAAAGTGAAATGAATTTTTTTTAAATTATTTTTTATATGTATATTCTGAATTGATGGAACTATAACTTCCAAACACGTTGCAACACTCCTAGTTTAGTGTGGCCTCCTAATAAACAATGGCCTGAAATGAAAAAAAATAAAAGGAGGATAGATACCATGTACGCAAACAAATATACGAGCTCATGTGAGCCGACACAGGTTTGAAATATGAAAAGTGAAATCATAAATATTGATTGGTTGTTTATATATTTTTTTATGTTGCATGAAAAGTTGGCCAACTTAGTGTGCATGAAAATGAAATGATTTGATTTATGATTGTGAAAATGAAAATATATTTGAAAATGAGATGCATTGATTATGAAAATGACATGAATATGATTATGATAGAAAGTGAATTGCTATGGAAAATGTGTTGTTGAATTGAATGAAATTAACACGTCTTGTTTCAGTAGAAACAGTTTATTCCGATAATAATATGATGTTGAAAGGTGTCAATGATCTGTAATGTATACAGAGTAAGTATAAAATAAGGCTCTCGTTGCACTCAGAATCAGATCCCCTGTCCGAAATCGGAAATTAGAGTGAAATATTAATTCACTAGATCAGGAAGAGAATTAAAAGTAGTCAAAGATAAGTAGGAATAGGAACGTACATCAGGGCAATCTTACTCGTTCTTGGGGTTTTTCCCTTGAATTAATACTAACAGAAAATCATAGTTAAGGTTGTTCTCCAAGACAACAAGCAGACTAGAAATCTGGCGGGTGGTTTTGTCAAGACGCACGTTTAAATTTCTCCTTATACAGGGTATAAATTAATGTTAAGGGAATATTCGTTTTAATTTATACCGATATATCTGTAACCGGTATCGTTATCTACCGATACTCTATTGATCACCGATCTTACTCCTTTTAATTCAACTTGTATTATACAACGTTCATTTGCCAATTAAATTAATAAATAAATTAGATTCGCTAAGTATCCCTGCTTAGCCCAGTTCAGCCTCAGCCTTGCACATCAGGCAAGCTGCCAAGTATCAGCTATCCAGATACTTCTTAAAGATCAGAGCATTACCTCATTGTTAATATTAGAACTACTCCGGGTTCGAGACCCAACTTGTTTCTGCTCTACCTTACTATTGGAACAGTTAGCTGCTGGGGTATATAAAGGCCCACCTGCTAGAGCAGCTCTATCACTCCAGACCAACTCAGATGCAGAGAGGTTGCCTGCCACAGAGCTCCTGACTCTAGGAACTGACATCAGTTATAAGCTAAGTAGAACTCTGATTTATGAATTGATTTATGAATTGAAAGTTAGCCTAGTTTAATTGACTAAGGTCCAGGCCTAACTTTGGCAAGGACGCCCCCAGTAACGATAATAGTATTAGCTAAGAGTGCTTTAACTTGGGATAAGAGGGAAACAACTAAACCCTATCCCTGCACTTTGACTTTGAATAAATCAAGTTTAAATAAACCAGAAACAACTTGTGTGGTCTCCCTTCTTTTGCTTGCCATTGTTGTGATATTGTGTGATATTTGTTGCTGTTAATAATTAATCGGCCGGTACACCTGGAAACCCGCCACTTTTCCGATAATTAGGGAAAAGTGCGAGGTTTACACTATTTTACATTCTGCAAGGGTCATGTTTGTAACTTAGAGGGTTGTGATAGCCCAAACCGACTTTTCTAGTCCAAATTGTATTCCGAACTTAATTCAGTTCTTTGCCGATTTTTATTGTAAATCAAGTGCTTTTATTTCAAAGCTTCAGTTTTACTGTAACCAACTAGTTACTTAGTGTTGTAAAAATAACTTGTCATGTTTTATTAAATCATAAAAGAAAGTTGTTTTAAATGACAGTTTGACTTCCGAGTCCTATTTAATTTGCAAGGGTTAGATAATTACAAACCAATTTTTATTTTTAACTCCGAAGTAGGCAATTAAATAACTGCCCATCGTGGTGGCAGTGATCCGTGATGGATAGGTCATAAAATTTTAGTTAGGACGCAGACGCTCTTCTCCTAACCGTGCAGTAGACACGCTATGCTGTTTTTCCGAAAAAGTAAAAACCGCCACTTATGATTTATTCACAACCAACTACAACTTCGCCAGATTGTCGGTGCTTGAGACAGTAGGCACCTCAGGACCCTGTAAGCGCCGCTACAAAACTGGTGGCAGTGGTGGGATTTAAAGGTGCTGTGCCACTACACTCCTTCCCCCCAGCCATACTACCATACCAGTTCATCTTAAGAAGATGTCGCAGTACAACTCAAACTGCAACCCCCACATATGTCCGTAGCAACGTCAAAAAGCTACAGAAGCAGATGTCAGCCTTACGTCAAAACAAGGCACAACTGTAACCCCGTATCCAGCTGGAGTCGGGAAGCGGCAACCCTCCCTTCACAAGCCGTGAAGCAGCAGGCACGCCTTCGGAAGGCAGATGTTCCTTCAACCCCTGGAGAAGTTGGCCCATAAAAAGGAATCGGCGCTCCTAGCGTGAAAATCCACTAGACTTCACAAGTGACAGTGCTCAAATTTCAACTGGAAGTGCGACCACTACAATTTGGATTCAATCTTCGACGGGTGATTGGATAGACTGACCACACAGCGATTGTGCAGTCAAAATTCAGGTTAGTGTACATGGGTATAGTTCGGTTGCCAAGCCGAGTGTTTGTTTCATGCATTTTAATTATCCACCTGAGTGCTTAGGTAATATAAGAGTGTATTTATGTGTCCCTGACTGGATTGGGTTGTAAGAGAAGTTTTTAAGTACTCGCTCTTTGCAACTTTTAAGAGTTATATTACGGCTGCAACTTTAACTGTAAAGATTTAAAACTAGAACATTGTTTTTTTCTTTAAACTTTGAATTAAGTCTAAACTTTCAACATGGAAGAACTAGAAGCTATTATCGATCATATTCATTACAATGACTTAAAGAAAGCTTGTTTGAATTTAGGTTTAACTGTATGTGAAACCCGACACGAATCCGTTGATGTTATAAAAATAGCGTTTAACGATCAGAAAATTACGTTGGATGAGTTAACTAACGAATTACTCAGTGCCATTGAAAAACGTGATTCTGCCATTTTGTCAAAAAAGATCGCTCTCAAGGAGAACGAACTATTTCTTAAAATCGAACAGCTAAAACTTGAAGCTTTAAAGTTAGAAGAAGCCGAGAAAGCTCGTGCTCATGCCGCACGTGAGGCCGACAAGGTTCGAGCCCACGATTTAATGATTACAGACACCGCCGCCCAGACTAGCAATGCTGCTACGGCGCTGGCGATTAGAAAACTCGAACACGAGTTAGAACTAGCTAACAAACAAATTGATTTAGCTAACTTACGATCAAATAGCAACGATGGTACCAATCCAGTCCAGGTTTTGCTAAGTGTAAATTCCGGTCGAAGGCCCGGAAAAATTTCCGACGCCGTCGAGTTATTAAATAATTATGGTCAGAAATCGGAAATCAATTCATATTTAAAAATCTTTGAACGAACAATGGAAACTCAACGTATTCCAAAGAGTGAATGGGTCGTCGGGTTACAACCCCTGTTAGGTGAAATTGTAGTCAAGGTATGCGATCAAATGACCGCTGTAAATATGCATGATTACGATCAGGTTCAATTAAAATTACTTGAAAGGTTCGTACAGACTAAGGAGTCCGTCCAATCTGCATTTCGTAGTCTGGAAAAACAACTAGAGCAGTTGTATCACCGACCACGCGTTTGAGCTTCAAGCTTTATTTTCCCGATGGTTGTCACTCGCGGGTGTTAACGGTAGTTACGATAAACTAGTTAACCTGTTCTTACTAGAACAATTCATGAAGTCTTGCCCAGTGGGTTTAAGAAAATGGTTGCCGAACCAGATTAAATTTGGAACGCTACAGGAAGCAGCCAAACTGTGTGACGACTACACCACACGCAACAAGCAAATCTCTATAGATGTTGATGTCAAAACTGGCAAAGTGCAAACTGGCGCACAGCCAGCCATGGCCTAAGGCCTCTTCAAACTCACGAAACGGTAATGGAAACCGTTGTCCTGCAGCTAAACCGGCTGGTTCTGCAGAAGGTCAAAATGACTCCAATGGTGGGGACTCTGCCAGCAATTGTAGTGATAGTGTAACAGCTAACCCTAGTCAAACTAATGTTAGAACGTGTTATAAATGCGGTTCGTCCTCGCACCTCCGCAAAAGGTGTCCCGAGTATAACAAAACAGAATTTGCTAATGCATGTTTTCGAGTGGACGCCGATGTCTTAACTGTGTTAAAAGCCTAGCACCTTTAAAGCCAGGATAGGTAGGAATAAAGTGCTATGCCTACGCGATTCCGGGAGCAATATAAATCTCGTTAGTCGGAAACTCCCCAAAAACTGGCCTAGACTAAAACAAACAGTTCAGTGCAAAACCGTAATGAGCGACAGTGTGGTCGAGCTACAACAGGTAGATTTAATTTTAAAATTAAATGGAGGTTTAAAATTGCATGGTGTTGCATGTGTCTCTGAGGCTACCAGGTCTGTTTTTCAAATAGTTCTGGGCGTAAACACCCTGTCTAAATTAGACGAAATTACGTCAGCCTAAAACAAGTGTAGACGACGCACGCAACTATGGGCCCACTCGTCCCGTAGCTCCTCCCCCAGCCCGAGCGCTGCTGACCACAGCCAAACCACGGGGAAAACGCGTTCCCGTAAACACCGCCCTCCTAAGGCCCGCTCCAGCATGGAGGCGTGCAGCCGGCCATCAGGATTGGTCGAGCTAAACTCGATCGTAGGAAAGCAGGCGCCATCAAAGTCGCCCAGCCGTTCTGCCGAGGCAGTCAGGTCAAACACAAAAGAGGCCATTAAAAATGTCCCTCCCCCAAACGTGCAGATAGCCAGCGATAGGCAGACTGACCATCATAGGGTAGATCGGAAATCCGATAAGAGTACTCGCCGTACGCATAATGAGCCAGCTAGCTCCGTCAGACCCATCCAATTAGCGCCAAAATTCAATGACTGGATTGAACTACGTAACCGCTCATTTAACAAGCTTTGTCAGCCTCCTAGAGATAAACTTAGAAGAGTTAAATCTGAGGACAACCTTGTAGTAAAACGTGGGTCTGTTAAGTCAAAAGTAAGCCCTAAACTTGCTTCATTCTAGTGCCATTTTGATTTTTTCCCAGAGTTTGGAGAAATTAAATTGCCATGCTTTAACCTAACTTAGCAACTGTTTGAGTTAACGAATAAAACGTAAATGCCGTTTTTTCTGTGTGTTCATTCCTAAAGGAATTAGGACCCGATTGTTTTACTGTTGAATTTTATTGTAGTGGGGGTAGAAATGTCAAGCATTAGAGCTCCCAAACTAAGTAGGTATTCAACGTAAAACAAAGGTTAAAAATCTAACCTAACCATAGTAAATAATGATTTTATCAGTACGGGAGTAAGTAAAACCTTTAAGTAGGAATCCAAACGTGATAACTAAAAACTGTGTAGCTATTTGAAAAGTGTAGTTTTTGTTTGCGAGCTTGTGCAAACCACCAAGCCTAACCTAAGTAACGTGTACAATTTTCCCTGAGGATTTTTTTTAATGTAAACTAGAAAACCTAAACAAATAGTTTTCCTTATGAATTTTTTTTTAAACTGTTGTGAGCCATTACAAAAAGGGCTACAACTGTGGCTCCATCTAGGACCATCTAACCTAAACATAAATAATATGTTTACATATTTTAAAAAGTCTTAACTTCATGACTATATCGTTTGTACAAACCTGGAAAGTCTCATACTAATGCAGATACCATGAGTAGGTATTTTGTTTAATTAACAAATTGTTGAGTTTTTATTATTAAAAGCTAAACCAGTGGTGGAGCCAAAATTTGCTCTGCTTTTTTTTTATTATTAAATACATTTTCTTTAGTTGTTAAGAGGTACATTGTCAGGACAACCTCACTCAAAGGAACTGTCAGCTTTTCCCGTTTGGACTTTACACCTAAATTTTAAGTGCCAATGTTATTCTCCCTGTCACTATCAATGCCTTCCTGTGTGGAGGATATTTACAGAGATTATACGACACGTTTAAATGTTCATTAGGAACATTCTACAGGAGTTTAGTGGTCCCTGGCTATCTCCTCTTTAAGTTTTCACAAAACATTTTTCTTTAAAACAATTTGTCTGTCTACCCCTGGGAGATACAGGATAGCCCTGGTGAAAAGGTTGTTGGGTATAAGCCATAAAACCTCTTAGTGTTGTATTTTTATGTGTAAGTTATGGGGACTACCTCTAAACCCTTCTGTGTTTAATTTTCACATGTATACAAGTTGTTTGGTAACCTCAAATCATTCTAATGGTAATCTATTAACTTTGAATAGAGCTTACAGTTGCACATGCGCTTATAGTACCCTCTATTGCAATACTTATCGCAAGCTAGGTCCTGAGGTGTGCGCCCAGGGGTATTTTCTCGAGGTTTTCCCAGAAAAAAAAAACTTTCTGTGCATGGCGGACTGGTTAGAGCATTAAATGTTGCGATTATATCATTTAATAGTTAACAGTTACAAAAACATAACCTGTACTTTTATTTTTGTCCAACTAGTGTTTTTAACTTTGTCAATTTTGCGGTAATTTAACTTTGCGACAAAATCACAAAAACGAGTATTAAATTTAGCAATTTTATCTCACGTAAAATTAGTGTCCTATTTTATTTGTCGATCCGGAGCTAGGAACAAGTAGCTCAAAACCTTTTTCACACATTTTGAAAGTAAATGGCAAACCGACAAACTCTGTAGAAGTTGGAACTTTCTATGGTTGTTTGATGATTGCATGAACCAAGGGTGTTTTCTTTGCAAGTTTTAGATACATGGCTTGGCAGCTTTTGTTGTGACAAACCTATGTGCACTAATCATTTGTTATAGGCTTTCATTTGGCGTTCAACAGGATCCCCAAATGAAATCTCCCGTGTGGGGGCGTGTAAAGGCATGAGGCCTAAAATCCTGAGATTGGTTAGGAGACCCGACACCAACCATCAACAACTCGGGGATGCAATTTTTTTTTCTTAGCGCTCGCGAGCGTTAGGCCTATTTTTCAACTTCCACTTTGAAAATTCGTAACTCCACGGAAAATGGACAGAAACGACTACAGTTTTCACCCCTTAATAGAACTGAACTTTATCTTCCATCCTGCGAAGACAGAACATTAAATTTCAACCTACATCATTTTCTACAGCTATTTGAAAAAGTGCTCAAACCGAGCGCCGACGCAGCAATTCACGTCGCCGTTTTCCACAAACATGTAAATATTTATTTGTACTTTCGAATTTATTTCCAGGCATAACGCCGACTAGCTTAGTGTTGTTTTAGCCTAAGATGTCTAATGATCCGTTTTCAATGTTTTTATCTTACTAAGGTGACGATTTTAGCAACCATGAAAACTTTGACTACACTCACGTTATTATTTGCGGCTGCGATAATACTCTAATTTTATGCGTTCTAGCATTTGCGCTCTAGCATTCAAACATAAGGTGGTTTATATTAATCTTTTGCCTAGGCTTTTATAAAAGCAATATTTAACGTAATTTTTCTCACAGACTCTACCTTGTTAAAAATGGCAAACCCAACCAATTTTATTTTACCGGACAATTTTAGTGTGTTCTTGTATTTTATTTCAGGGCTCCGACCATAGTGTCCTCATCCGTATGTACAGTAAAAGCCTCTTCCTTCTGTTAAACAGTTTATTTATATGGAGCAACACACTCAGTCCCCTCCCCCCCTTTCCTTCAATAGTTGCGATGCCTAACATCGTAGTTTGGACTGTTGCGTTTCCATCAAACCCTTCCTAACTCTAAACCCTCAACGGCTCCAACGGCTCCAAAGTTTGCCAGTGGTGGAGTTTGGCTTTTCCTTTTCTTCTTGCATCAAAATCTTACTTCCAAACAGTTTTCTGATGTTTTTGTGATTGCGGAAAAAAATAGGTAATCCCTACTTTGGCCAGGGCTTTTTTAACCCTTTCCCCTCCCTTCGGAAAATAAGTAACAACCTCATCCGGACTCTCATTGGGTGGGTCTTTCTGCTTCATTTGGCGCAAGGGGTCTTTCAGGTCTTGGCTTTCTGAATAGCTTCATTCACGGCTCTAGCAGGGTACGCAAGGGCTAAATACTTTTCTTTCCCTCTTTCAAACCACCCACTACCTTCCATCACTGTCATCAGTCGGCTCCGGATCCTCCTCATTTCTCCATTTATGATCGCCAACAACTGGGATTTGGGGTGCTCTGATGAAAGCTCAATTTCCCGGTCCGTTTGAGTTGGTTTTACGTACGGCTCCCAGCATAGCTTGCCATTCTTCCCTCTGCTTACCTCTGTGTCAAGGAAGGGGAGCCTGCCACTATCTTCTTTTTCCAATGTAAAGCCAAGATCATCAGTCCAAGAGTTGAGTGTCTTCTCAACTTCTTCTAACTCTCCTTCCCGGCAGTGAAGGTGTCGTCCACAAATCTCGCCCAGATCTTGATGGATGGATGCTTGAGAACAACTTCTTCGTCGAGGCCTTGAAAGACAATCTCCGCAATCCTAGGTGATGAGGAATACCCCATTGGGGTGCCGGAAACTTGCCAGTAGGTGTTTGCAAGCAATGCTTTTAGTAGTCGCCGGTCAAGCTGGACTTCCTTCTCCTTGATCTTTTGTCGCCGAGCTGCCTCTTCAAATTTTTGCATGAGGCGGCGGTGTGATAGGCTTGGGAACAAGGCCGTAATGTCGAATGATCTAAGGACATCCTCCTCTTCCAACTTCACCCCAGACATACTTCTGCAGCCTCGGTGCAAGGAACTTTTCGATAGGTTGGGCTGGGGCCCCCCCCCCCCACAGCTGATGCAATCACACGAATCGGAGAAACATCGACTATGAGCAGTGCCAACACCAGCCTGGAATGCTGACTCAAGGCCTACTGTGATGTGAAGAGGAGGGAGTTTTGAAGTTTGGAAATTCGTTGGGTTTGGAAGGATTGCGAGTGTGGGTGCCGGTGGCTTAACTGCCTGACGAACACAACCAGTAAACGTTGTCAAAAATTCGCAAGTTTCGAGGGGAAAACCTATGAAGATCTTTGACTTTTGGTTTTGCGTTATCAAACTGTGAGTATAAGTCATGAACTTGAACCAAAGTAGAAATGCTGAGTAGAACGACTGGCGTAGCTACCTCTGGCTTTGAGACCTGTTGAGCGTGTGCTGACGATGGAGGGAGACTGGGGCTTTTTATTCTGGAGCAGCGGATTTTGGTTGCTAAGGCGTGGACGCCGAGGAGAGCTGCGGTGGTCTGATTGGTGGAGGGCTTGGAGAACAATGGCAAAGTCGGCAGAGGAAAGGGTTTGCGTGAGAAGCCGTTTGAAGGAACAACTATACAACTGTAGTGATAGAGATAGGCCAATTTGAGTGCAATACAAAGGAACATTCGGATTTGGCCAATGTACTATTATAAAATAAAAATAGTTGGATTTAAAAGCCTGTAGAGTGGCTTGTGCAATGAAGGAATCACTGCTGCTAAATTAAACAAGCATTTTAAATGGGAAAACACCGAAGTTACACATCGCTACTGGGGGGGGGGGGGGACTTGGAGTATTGTTCAAACTTTGAATTATTTTAACAGAAAGAGTTTGCTCCTATTGAATTGTATCCAATAGAAGGAATGCCAGTTTTGTTTACTTTGGAAATGGTATCTACAGTCGGAGTGCACGAGATTTTATTTACATCGAAAACGTGTCCGTTAAAATTCGTAGAATCATGTTGCCTAAGCTCCGGTAGGGTTGATGGCAAAAGATTACGTTAAATAAATATTAGAAAACAAAAACGAACTAGTTTGATGTTTAAGGTAAGGTTTAACTGAACCGAAGTCAAAACAGCAAAGGAACACAAATAAACGTTCCTGTAAGGTTTCGTATACCGCAGTGTTTCTGTACTGTTTAATCCACGTCAAACCTTGCTGCTGTAACAAGTGCGAAACGAATACGGTTTCAGCAAGCGAAATAGCAGAAACG
>JAHWFP010215430.1:16826-39281 GCA_023313725.1 Lithobius niger
AAGCTTATTAAATTTAATAGTAATGCCTTGTGCATTACCCAAGCCCACGTATTAAGCTTTAACCAGAGCCTACTCACGTTGCAAACATGTAAATATTTATTCAATAGTTGAAAGTAAAGGCCTATTTCCCAAAGTTCACTTGAGTAAAACTCAAACTGGCCTATCTCTACATGTCTTTACTCCTTCAAACGGCTCTGCACCCAGTCCCTTTGTTCAACCGACTTCTCCTCCTATTTTCCATTGTTCTCCTGGCCCTCAGCCAAGCCGACCCCCACAGCTCTCCTGCCCGTCTGCGTGAACTTCCGGTCTTCAGCATAAAAAGGCCCCCCCAACCCTCCCTCAGTAGCACAGCTCACAGATCTCTCAAGCTAGAAGAGACACGCCAGTCGGGAGTGGAGACGCCATGTCCGCAGTATGCCATGCCAGGCAGAATGGTAGTGGTTCGTATGTTTATAGTTTAGCTTTTGAAATTTTAATTTAGGACCCCCCAAGTCTAAATTTATAGTTTAAAATTACATAACTTTAACTCTAGCTTAGAGGAAATTATGGTGGTGACGCCTTAAGCGGCATATTAGGTTCTCTCACCCCATAACGTCAGAGTGGTCGTCTTACTAAAAACCAAAGTTTTTTCTTATTTGTTTTTAAATGTAATTTGGAATTTGTGGGATTCACTGGAACTTTCACTCCAGACGGACTTCATACGTAGCCGCGGCTTTTATGATTTGAGGGGTTGACTTAGAAACAGTAGCTCTGGGAGGTTTGATCCTTTGTTTTATCACTTAGAAAGAAAACTGTGGAACGGTTGATCGACGTGCGCGTTTGAAACAAACTGTTGATAGATTGTAACCAGCTGAGGCTGTTCAGTCTTGCGGGTGACTCAAGTGAGCACTCAGTATTGCTTTTTCTGAAAATTTATATTGTATATTCAAAACACAAGTGTCGTTTTGTAATATCGTGTGAATTACTAGAATGTAAATTCAACCTTGTTGCTTTTTAATAATTTATTCAAAAGCTTTTCTTACAAACCAAAATGTAAAGTGTGCTTTTCATTCCCTGTTCTTAAAATAAAACCAGGAGTTTTAAAACTTCAGTTCGTTTGCTATATGATTAATTGTTTAAGTGTAAAATAACTATGTAGCCCATCTTTAATTTTAGCTCTTGATAAACAGTTAAATTCCATCGTTGGTGGCAGTGAATACCAGCAGTATTAAGGTTAGGCCCCCTTGTTAGTAGGACCCGACGCTCCATTCCCCATGCTGGGACGGTAGCCCACGCTGTGCTTATGCCGTAAAAGTCGTTATAATCACCGCTCAACCTTAAGCTGAATCTCTGTGTCAAACCAGGAAACCGGGGGCGTTACAAGCACCTCAGCCGTCGTAGCGTCCGCCGTTACAGAGTCTTTCCTTTGGAAGTTGGTTTCTCCGCAGCTCTCTTTTAGCGGCTTTGTCCTTTATTTGTAATTAAAGACAGCAAGCCAAATAGGCAGCGAACACTTTATCTTTAACACGGGAGAATGACGTGAAATCATTATACAAATCGATTCGTAATAAGGATAATGCTTCCTTTTCACGTGCAGGCAAATTGTTGGCTCACCAGTCTTAGCATTTGCTTACGCTTTCCGTCTGGCGTTTGCTGATTGGCATTGTTGCATAAAAACAATGTTATAACAATGTATAACAATAAAACTGATCGTTCAGGGCCCCATAACTCCGGAACGGGACGGCCAATTGAAATTTTTATTTCTATAAAGGGCACATCCCCGGAAGTAGATCTTTCAAATGCGCTAAGAACCAGCTTTCTACGACAAATGGTTTAGTCTGTAGAGACCATTGTATAAACGTGTCCAAAATCCACCACCCTTTAAGACAAAAATAAAACTCACGATTCCAGCTGAAGTCCAGATCTCCAATCTGACAAATCGGAAATTAATAAAAGTTGGTACACGTCTTGGCCAAGTCCCACAAGGCTTACATACCAAATTTCAGTAGAAAATGTTGAACGACGGCGGAGAAGAAATTAGGCTTCCAAATTTCAGCTTTAACATGGGAGACCGAGGTCAAACCTTACAGTAAAGGCTACCGCCTTTACTAATGAAAGTAAAGGTTAAATGTTTAATGCAAGATGCTATGACGCATTTAAGGGAATAAATATTATTTGCAGCCGCAGATAATTGGTTTTGGCAGTTCGAAATTTCTCAAAAGTATTCAAGATCGTCACCATAAGTAGACTTAAGAAGTATCGAACAAAGTGTGTCTGTACATTCAAATGAGGTTAAGTACCTTCGTAGAGGAAGCTCCTCCTATCAAACACTAAGCTAATGTGTTCGGCTTTATGC
This sequence comes from Lithobius niger, assembly GCA_023313725.1. NCBI lineage: Eukaryota > Metazoa > Arthropoda > Chilopoda > Lithobiomorpha > Lithobiidae > Lithobius > Lithobius niger. The sequence continues at coordinate 19,162 of JAHWFP010215430.1, forward strand.
CTAAAAGGAATGAAAGAAAAATAAGTACAGTTTTTACAATTTTTGAAAAATGGCGACTCGTGCGGTTCGTGAGTTACGGCTCGGTTTGGAAGGTTTTTCAAATGGTTGTAGTTCCAGTTCTGGGTGGAATTTTCTGGATCTGTTTCTGGGGGAGTTGAGATAGAGTTCGTGGCTATTAAGAGCTTCAAAGTTGAGATGGATTGGTCCATTTTTCGTTATTACGGAGCCTAGCTAAAGTCCCTAGGAGGCCGTAACATTTATCCTAACTGGCAGTATTCTCCTTCCTCTCAACGATCCTGGTAGAACTGCCACCACTCATTCGCGTATGAGACCTAACCTTAACTCTGTTATGATTTAAAACGTACTTAATTTATTCATGCAGAAGTCAGAATAAAAGAAGTCGATTTCAAACATATGCACATTTATTTATGGCAGATACCACATCAAGTTACAGGTTAACTAGTTAACGTTGAAGGTAAACAACTTTCGGTTGGGTGCACAACTTATGGCTGGAACCAGTTAAAAATAGTTTCACTCAATTTTCAGGCATTTTGCGATAAAACAAGTTAAGTTTTGATTTTGAGCAAAATCAAAAAAATATTATATTAATTCTTCTTGCCTTTGCGATTTTGGGTCGGAAAGAAAATTAATAAATTATCAAGGTTTTTAGGAACCCGTGGACCTCACACTAGCTTGTCCTCATTCGTTGCGTAGGCTAAGAAATGTTGGGCTTAAGAGCTAGGACTAATTCTTATTAATCTTCTTGGGGGGACTAAATCATATTAGGATCCCTTCCCCCTAAGATCTTATTAGCTAAAGTATCTTTAGACTACATTTTAGTTTAAGTACTTTACTAATCTAAAGCTTACCAAGTCATGGTACTACTGCGACTTCTTCAGCTTCAGCTTCTCGGCTAAGCGCGCGCCTGCTCTAGAAATGGCAGAGCGTCCCGCCGATCTGAAGTGGTTTTGGGACCAAGACTACAAAAGTCAGTTTCCTTAAATACTGAAATACAGTGCCTTCACGCGAACGGACAGCAAAACCTAACTCAATTTCATAAACTGCATTTCAATTCGACGATTGCCTTGAGGCGTTTGCGCCTAAGGTGATTATTGGTGGGTACATGTTGCAATCCTAAAATTTCCAGCGATCGGCAACTTGTGTAGCGGTGCTTACAGGGTCTTGAGGTGCTTACTGTCTGGCACCGGCATCTGGTGAAGTTGCGGTTAAGTTAGAAGTACTCATAAGTGACTGTTTTGAGTTTCGCAGAAAAACAGCATAGCAGTGTCTACTGCACGGTTAGGAGTATAGCATCTAAGTCCTAATTACGAAGCCTAGTACTATCTAATCACGGTTCGCTACCACCACGATGGGTGTGTATTTAATTGCCTACCCGGAGTTTAAATCGAAATGATTTTTAGTTATTTTAACTCTGCAAATTAAATCGGACTCGGAAGTCAAACTGACGTTAAAACAACTCTTTTGTATTTTAATAAGACATGTGCGACCGACAATTTACATTTGTTAACTACAGTCAAACCTCGTTACAACAACATCGAAGGGGTAGTCAGATTTATGTCCTTATAAAAAAATGTCGTTATAAAAATTTCAATTAAAAATACTGTAAAATTAAATTCTATTCATTTTACCTAGGCTTATATGCCTGTCGCGCATCGTGCTCTAAACACAAACCTCCAGTACGAGTAGCCTAAGTTTACTTTTAATTTTGTAGGCCTAACTACAGCACAAGAAACAATTAAAAAATTTAAAAAAAAAACTAATAAAAAATAAGCATTTATTATACTTTTTCGCCTGTGGCACATGGTGCTCGAATACAAACCTGCATTACGAGTAGCCTACGTTTATGTTATTAGGCCTAAATACAGTACAATATTTACATCTCCATGAAATCAGTTATTTTCTTTTGACTGACTTTTTTAACTGCATTGTCCACAATAGCCTGTTCAATTTTGTCTATTTGAACAAAAATCGATGCAGGGATCGATGAGTGATTGCTTGCATACAAGCGCAATGTACTTAAGGCATCCATAGCACCGGCTGTCGTCACAACAGAAGGAACCACATCATCAGTCTCTGAATCTGACGAATCCGAAATATTTTCTTCGTTTGCACCTTTAACATCCTTTATTATTTCTTCATCACTAAGTTCGGCTGTAACTTGGGCAAATTGGTCCCAGTTTGCAAACTCCTCAAAAGTTAACGATTCGTCAACATTTAATTGCTGCGTAACTGCTGTCCAAACTTCCGCTACGCCTTCAAGTTCGTCTGGCACGTTTTCAACCACGGCATTTGGAACATCAGTAGGCTTACTGAAACCGGCTTTTTTCCAACAGTTGACTATCGTCTCAACTGTAATTTGTCCCCAAACCGATGCAGACATTTGAATTGCGTTGAGAAGGTTGATTTCGTCTGGTTTTCGATGCAACGTTAAGTTGAGCAAGATTCTCTCGGCGAGACGCTTCTTGTACTTTACTTTAAAGGCATAAATAATGCCTTGATCTAATGGTTGCAGTACGGCAGTACAGTTCGGTGGCAAAAAACGGACAGTAACAGGTTGCAATCGGACATTTACGTTGTGAGAACTAACATTATGCATTAAAAGAAGCACCTTCCTTTTAGCACGCTGCATCTTTTCATCAAACTCAATCAGCCATTCTCGGAAAAGCACTTGCGTCATCCATGCCTTAGTGTTGCTTCGGTAGCGTACAGGTAGCCGATTGATATCTTTAAAACAACGTGGCTTTGCAGCTTTACCAATGACAAAAGGTTCACATTTGTCCGAGCCATCCATGTTCGTGGTTAGTAAGAGTGTGAGGCGCACTTTGCTGAGCTTGCCACCGAAGCATTCCCCTTTTTTGAAATTGAAACTACGATTGGGTAACACTTTAAAAAATAAACCTGTTTCATCACAGTTGTAGATGTCTCGTGGCTCATATTCTTCTAGTATTTCGCCGAGATTGCCAGTTAGCCATGAACTCACTGCTTCTTTATCCACGCTGGCAGATTCGCCACAAACTTTACGGCACGTTATTTCATGGAGAACTTTAAATCGCGACAACCACCCATTGCTGGCTTCAAAGTTTTCAACGTCCATTTTCACTGCAAACTGCTTCGCTTTCATTTTTAACATTTCACCAGAAATAGGGACGTTTTGATTTCGCGTTTCACGAAACCATTTCAGCAGCGCTGCTTCCACATCACTTTGAGCCGCAGTTCTCATTCGTTTTCGGCCTGTAGCGATGTCTGCATTTTTGTAGGCATTCAATAGTTCTTCCCGTTTTTTCAGTATCGTTCATAACGAATTATGGGGAATCCCATAATCTCTTGCGATATCGCCCTTCTTCTTCTTCTTTGCATCAACTTCTTGAATTATTTTGATCTTTTGGAGCAAAGATAGCTAGCTGCACACGTGCTTTTGAAGCTTTAATTTTTATCGTAGCCATGGCAGCACGCTATGTACGATGGCCGTGAATGAATGAAAGAGCGGGAAAGCGAACGCTGCCTGCAGGCTAACATGACCTTGGTGCGGTCGGTACTTACTCCCTCCCACAGGTTGGTAGTGGACTCTTCCTCTACTTCTCCATCTGTTCCAGCTGTAGCCTCTTATCAAGCCTCTCGTGGTTACAGCAGAAAAGTCGCAATAGGAAGTAAAAATTGCAATTTTTGATGTCGTTTAAAGCGGTTTATCGTTATACGCGTTGTCGTTATAAACGATTTTTTTTCGTATTATGAGTGTTGGCAGTTGGCCGGGAATTACTTTTTTGTCGTATTAAACGAAATGTCTTTATAACAGTTGTCGTTGTAATGAGGTTTGACTGTAGTTGTTCACAAGAAAAAAAAACCAAAGCTTTGAATTAAAAGCACACTTAGATTTACATTAAATCGGCAGGAGAACTAAAATTAAGTTCGTTTACATAATTTTGACACATAAAGTTTACTTGAGTTATCACAACTCTCTAGATTACAAAATGATCCTTACATTAGGTAAAATAGTCCTTGAAGAAATTAGCAACCCTTGCACTAAAATCACTCAACTATCACACTGAATCAAGATTAGTATTATATGGAAAAATAACCATTTGAAAGACTCTGCTTCAACGATAATACACGCTAGATCTTGGTGATCTTTAGATTATTTAGAAAACACTGACTTTCCATAAATAAGAAATAAAAGCCTTTAGGAAGGGGACCTTAAACCCTTAAGTTATGGGAGTCCTAGACCAGAAATGCCGATGGCTGTTGACTACCCATAATTTTCAAATGCTAGACGTTAAGTTTAAATTTAAGACTATGAATTTTGAATGGTTTGTTCAAAAAGAATACTTCAAAAATAAAACTAAGTTACCCTTGAACTACTACCTTGCCCGGCATGGCAACTTTCGGACTGGCAAGACATCTCTGCTCCGACCGTCGTAGTAACCTCTAGCCTTTGAGATCTTGAGCTATGCTATCGATTTCTCTGTGCAGCTTGGTTTTATAGCAGCTCCCTGGACCGGAAGGAGGAGAGCAACCGTGTCCCTATAGGATAGCTACTACATGAGAGACTCTAGAGGTGGAGAACAATGGGAGAAGGAGGGACAGAGCCAGCTGTCACTCAGGCAGAGGGAACAAAAGGACACTTGGCGTGGCTCTTTTGGATTAGTGGAGGGGAATTTTACTGACTGCTGATTGGAGGGGGAGGCTGGCAGTGCTTGTAGCAAAGGGATTGCCGACTTTAGGAGCCAGCTATGAAATTCAAATCTTGGCAGTTGACTGACTTTGGATATTGCATTGGTGGGGGGGGGGCAAAGTTTGTTGCTCAAAATAAAAATAAACAGTTTAATAGAAGGAAAATGCTTTTTGCTGTACATTCGGATGAGGTTACTATGGTCGGAGCTCTGAAATAAATACAAGATACGACAACAAAATGTCCGGTAAATTAAAATAGTAGTTTTTTATGTTTTTGGACGAGGTGGAGGTCATAGGAAAAATTTACGTTAAAGATTGCTTTATAAGCACTAAGCAAAAGATTATAATAAACCAGCTTGTGTTGGAATGCTATAACGCATTAAATTAAAGTATTATTGCAGCCGCAGATAATAACAAGAGTGCAATCGAAGTTTTCATGATTCATGATTCATGATTTCATGATTAGTATAGAATAAAAACGTCGAGTACGGGTCCTCTTTTACATGTATGTGGTTGAGTGCCTATTGACAGCCCCTCCTACAACAACACGAAGCTAGTCGGCTTTATGTCTAAAAGAAATTCAAGATGAAAATACATATTTACAATTTTTCGGAAAACGGAGACGTGAATTTGCGTGCGGTAACGCTCAGTTTGAGCATTTCAAATTGCTGTAGAGACTAAAGTAGGATGAATGTTCTGTTTCCGTGGAGTTGTAGACAGAGTTCAGGGCTATTAAGGGGTGAAAACCAGAGTCGATTTGGTCCATTTTCCAGGGAGATACACAAGTTTGAAGTTAGAGGTCTTTTGGAAAGAGGCCTAGCGCTTGTGAACGCTAAGAAAAAAAATGTGTGTCCCCGAGTTTTTTGATCTTTGATGCCGGTTCTCCTAACCAATCAGGATTTCTGTCATCCTACCTTTACACTTGACTTCCGGAAAAAGGCGTCGTACAAACGCCCGCGCTTTCTTCAAGAGAAAAGAGCATCCAAGCATGCGCGAGCATCTCATTGGCCGAGCTCGCGCCCTGTGAATGGCCAAAAACGGCTCTCTCTGATCTGGTTCCGGTTTGACGACCGCATGCCCCGCAATGCTAATTTCAAACTGAAATGCGCTGACATTAATTTATTTTTATTTAAAAAATAATAATGCTATGCAATACTACGAGTTAATAGCTATAGGACTAAAGCTCGATAAATGAAAAATTCCAACTCTAAGTGAGTTGACAAACAAATCTAAAATTCGCCATTGGCACTAGCTAACAGCTGTTATTAGCCTACGAGCACGAGCGCTCTTGCCATTACGTTAGGTGAACCGAGTCATTAACGAAGCTCTAAAATATTAGTTTAACTTAGATTAAAATATCAATTTATATTTTAAACTAACTAGAATTTTATTTAATGCCCAAACTAAAAGATTGGTTCCAACCGCATTTGTACTTACAGTTTTCTGGCTCCAAGCTGAAATTTTTATTGTCACAAATGCAATTCGTAAAAACGGCCGACACAAGGTTGATCTTTTTTTCAAATGACAATAGTTGACAATATTTACTTTTTTTCTCGAGTGGAAGGTTACATGTCAACAACAGAGGATACACATTTTTATCCAAACGAATCTGACATTTACCTTAATAAACATTAAGTAAATTCGAAGGGTTTTACAGAAAATCACGTCTCATGGCTTGTAAAGCCGGATGCAACTTTTACAAAAAAAAGGATCCACGTAACTTTTCTTAGCATGCATTTTAACAAGTGGTATCCAAGTTAAATTAGCACAAAATAAATAAATGGTATTTTTATTTATTTTAATGAACCAGCAGCCACAACGGACTACTAAACTGAGTAGCCTAGCCATTTTTCTGCCAATACGACATACAAGGAAGATCGTACTTCCTGGAGAAATAGTAGCTAATCTGTTACGGGCCAGTAACGAACCTGAATTTAGGAAATAACCAACGGCGGGGGGGGGGGGGGGGGGGGGCTTTGCTTGAGTGATAAATTACTATGTTTCTTATATCGGGGCCTTATGGTTGTCAAAGACCGAGGTCTTTTGAGCGCTGGAGCGCAAAAAAAAAAATGTTCGTTGCCGTAGACGAAAATTCCCTCAGTTTTTTTATGGTTTGAGTCGAGGTCACCTCTCAAATCGAGTGAAGAACCCTGCCTTCTTTACAAAGTCGTGAGCGTTTATGTGGTATTAAAAGGTTTCATGACAAATTGCTGCCGCCACAGTGCTATGCTGGGCGCTAATGCTGAATGGGTACGATTACATGTTCCAGCATATTGTGAGGAAGGCCAACTTAACGGCTGACGCGTTATCGCTTATACACTTTCCCAGCAGTAAAAAATTCAAAGAAAAAAAAGAATTTTAACCTGTTAAAATTGGTTTTTACTATCATAAAAATACTTACCTTCAGTACTCACGCTAAATTCGCTTAATTTGGCTTTTCCCATGCTCAAACAAATAATTTTCTTAAATTTTTGAATTTTCCGCCTGTTGCCCGTTTTCCCCGCCAGGCGCGCTGCGCAGTATACCTGCTGCAGCTGCCTTCCTCCCGTGGGGAAAACCCCATTCGCTTTTGAGCACGCGTCGATATAGGTCGAGCGTGCAGTTATTCCCATTCAAACAATGGCGGAAAACGATCATATTGTGATAGAAACAGGTAACGAAGAGGTGGATAATGTTAACGAACTTCTGAAGAACGGAGTTTTCCCATCATGTACGTGCCAGAAGACACCGAAGGATCTACACCCACTTTGCAGGAGGTGCCGTGGGTGCAACTTCGTGGGCAATCTGTGCGATATTTGTGAGCTTCACAAGGAGGCGACCGTCAAAAAGATTTTGTATACCTGGCGCCACTCGGACCAGAAAAAGGCGTAGAACAAAAGGAAGGCGGAAAAAGAGGCAGCCCTACGGAAATCTAGTCTAGACGATCGGTTGGCAGGCATTAGCCAAGACCCAGAGGCACCCATTTTTATGAAAGAACTAGCCAGTGTCGGATCGGAATCGACGGCCGATTTCGACGGTTTCGACGATAACGAGCAGTCAGTTTACCCGGAGGGATCATTAGGATCGATGTTAACGGCAACCAGGGAGACGGCCCTGTCCGTAGTCAAGTCTAGATCGGCTAAGCTGGAAAATAACGTCACGAGCAACGTGAGCGCTAAAGTAATCGGAAACGTGGATGCAAAATTAGGTGAGATGAAAAACGAGATTCAAGGCCAAATTACAGGATTAATCGCAAGTGTTCAGGCGTTGATTGCGGAAAATGCGGGTCGGCAATCGAAACCCGGACCTTTAGTGCAGCTCAATAACGATCTCTCGGTGCATGGAGAATCGGACGTAACAAAGGCTTCGCTGAGAACCACAACAAAGGGTTCGCATGCGATCCTGGAAAAGGCGGCAAAAGAGAAAAAGGTTCAAATAACAAATAATTTTCTTAAATTTTTGAATTTTCCACCTGTTGCCCGTTTTCCTCGGCAGGCGCGCTGCGCAGTATACCTGCTGCAGCTGCCTGCCTCCCGTGGAGAAAACCCCATTCGCTTTCGAACCTTTCTTGTTCTTCAGCTTGGAGGCGGGCGGGTTGTACTGAAGGTAAGTATTTTTATGATAGTAAAAACCAATTTTAACAGGTTAAAATTCTCGTTTCTTACTATCTGCAAAATACTTACCTTCAGTACTCACGCTGACTTTGTCGTACCGGGGGTGGGGAAAAACACAGAGAAAGACCTTACCATACGACCTAATCACCATAAGCCCACACTCACCTTAACGTTGAGTCGATTTTCTTTTCCCTCTCATCTCCTGTCTCGCATGCCGGTGCCTGTTTCTTCTGAGACCCAGTCCACCGTTTCTGTCTCCTAAGGTGTCTTGCCTCCGGAGCTGCTCCTTCCATGGTTTCCACTGTGTACGTCCTGACGCCTACTGGCTCTTCTTAGCTCCAGTGACGACGTGTTGTGCTACCACTTCTGCGCCACTTTCTCCGCTTGTTTCTCGAAGATAGTGCCTGATGAACGTATTTTTGCTTTTCCATCTGCATGCTGCCACCACCTCATCTAATGGCGTTCCTCTGACGAAGGCCCATGGGGCTGATAGTGCTCTCAGTTCGTGTGCCCCCACCTCCTTTGGCACATCTGCGTGCTCTGGACTTAATTCATACGCTCTCCGTATGACTTGACAGATCCAGCCGCCCAGTTTGAAAGGTGTGACTGACTTGTCCAGTATTTCTCCCGGTCCTTTGTCTACGTCTAGGAAGAGAGGTTGTTTGCCTTTTCTTTGTGTTCTAGGTGGCAGTAACGCGTCTGTCCTATCCAGGTAATATTTTATCGCCCTGATTGGACATTGCATCTTCTCCTCGCTCCGACCTGGTTTCCCGCTTCCTATTGCGTGAATCACCACCGGTATTGGAGCTTTATCGGGTCTCTGATTTTTTGCTCTGAACTCCGCCATAAATGAAAGTGATACAGAGGACCAGTCCTTTGCGAACGTGATGTTCCCTTCTTCCCTTGAAAAAGCTGCCACCTCACTCTGTCTCGCCGCTGATGCTAGAGCGACGAGGAAAACTGTCTTCTGGGTCAGGATCGTTAGTGATGCCGACGCGAGAGGTTCGTACGGTGGTTGTGCCAAACTTCTAAGTACCAGTGGCAAGCTCCAGCTCGAAAATCTTCTCTTAGTCCTTGGTCGGGCATTTTCAAAGGCCGTAATCAATTTTGACAGGATTGGATGTGAAACTACGTCCGACCTCCCCAGGCAAGTGAGAACTGAGTTAATGGCCGATCTGTACCCTTTGATCGATGTCGGGGATAGGCCTTTCTTGAAGAGGTCTTCGAGGAATTGCGTGATCTTGCAAACGGATGGGTTGCACGGGTCACATCCATGTTCCTTTGCCCAAGCGAACCATCGCTGCCACTGCCCCTCGTACATATTCGACGTCGATTTTCGTACGGATTGTAGGAGTCTATCTGCCACTTCCTTAGTGAAACCATCTGCCGTCAGATTCTCCTTCAGAGTAACCACCCTTGAAGATGTAGAATTTCGGGTGATGGGTGGAGTGTCGTTCCTCTGTGTTGTGAAAGAAATTTTTCTGTCAACGGCAGAGTAATTGGACCGTCTCTCTTCAGCTCCATCAGGTCCGGAAACCACGTGGCTGCCGGCCAGTATGGAGCTACTAGAATGAATGACCCTGAAACCTCTCATTTTGTTCATTACTTGTTGTAGCAGACAGAAGGGGGGAAAGGCGTATGCACTCATTCCTTCCCAAGATACGGCGAGAGCATCCGTCGCCCAGGCTTGCCGATCCGGGAATGGGGAAATGTAGTTCTGTAGTTGCTTGTTGGCTTTTGTTGCAAATAAGTCCACCCATGGTTTCCCCCACCTGTCGAAAAGCGCAGCACAGATGGTCGGATCCAGTTGCCATTCTGTCGTCGGGTTCTTGTTTCCTCTCGACAGTTCGTCCGCCCAGACGTTCTGCCGTCCCGGAATATGTCTCGGGATCAGGTTGATGTAGTTCTGGGCACAGATTTCCATCAGTCTGGACGTCTCCTCCATCAGGTCCTTGGAGTGTGTTCCTCCGCCGTGCTTGATGTAGGCCACCGTTGTGGTGTTGTCCGACATAACTCCCACATTTCTTCCCTGCAGTGACTCTCTCCACGCACCCACAGCCAACCTCACGGCTCTTAGTTCGAGGATGTTTATGTGAAGGGCCTGTTCTGTTTAACTCCACTTCCCTGAGGTCTTGGAATCTCCTAAGTGCGCCCCCCCAACCGCTTGACGAAGCGTCCGTGAAAAGGAGCGTGTCCGCGTCCTGTTCCTTCAGGTGCACGCCTGCCTGGAGGTTTTCCTTCTTCGTCCACCATCCCATGTCCGGCAGGTTTCTTAGTTGTATGATATCCAACCATGATACCCTTGGGATCCACTCTTCTTTCCTGAACCAGTGGATAGGTTTCACTCTCCACTGGCCCAGGGGGACTAACGCTGCGTTTGAGTCCAGGATACCAATGACTGATGCCAAGTCCCTCGCGGATTTCTGCGTCATTTGTTGCAGTTGCGTCATTGACTTGACTGTCTTTTCTACTCTTTCTGTGGACGGCCTCACTTTGCATTCCGAAAGGTCGAACTCTATGCCCAAAAAGGTGAAAACTTGAAGGGGGGTAAACCTGGACTTTTTGACGTTGATTCCCAGGCCCAATTTTTTGAAAAGTCTTGTGCATCTGTCCAGCTGGTAACGTAGGACTACCGGCGACAAATTCCTTATCAGCCAGTCATCCAGGTAGGCATGGGTCTTTATGTCTTCTTGGTGGAGGACTGGCAGTACCTGTTTCATAATCCTGGTAAAAACCTGTGGGGCCGTTGACAGGCCGAAGGGTAGTGTCGTAAACTGATAAGACACCCCTTCGTGCTGTAACCTGAAAAGGTGTCTCACTTCTTTGTGTAGAGGGACGTGGAGTAGGCATCCTCGAGATCCACCGCAACCGTGTACTCTCCTTCCTGTAAAGCATCCCTGATCTTCCCGATCAACTCCATTTTGAAACGTTCCTTGTGGATGTGTCCGTTTAGTCTTCTCAAGTTGAAAATTAGACGAGTGCCCCCCCCCCATTTCTTCGGAATCACCCTTGCTGGGCTCCAGAAACCTTTCGTGTTTAGTGGGGCCAACTCCAACGCTCCTTTCTTTAAAAGTTTCTCTATTTATTCTTGCAGTCCCGGTGCTTGTTTGTCTTGTTCTGTCCATTCGGGGGGAACTGTTGACAGTGCTGGCATTGAAGAAAAGGGGGGGTAGTATCCATTTTCCAGTGTATTCAGTATGAAGGGATCCGAGGTCACCTTCCTCCACTCTACTAGGTGTCTTGAGAGTCTTCCCCCCACCTGTCGGTGAATGGGGGAAAACTTCCCCTTCGCGTCAGTACCTATTGCCTGGTCTACGTCCTCTTCCTCGACCTTGACTCCTTCCCCGCTGTTGCCGCTGTTGGACTCCGCCCCTTCCCCTGGGCTGGGCTGGGGCTGTTTCACGAAAGGGCTGTGATTCTGTCTTCTTTTCACCTCTGCCACCTCGGCCTCATCCTTCCTGTGGCCCTCCACTTGATCCTTGGAAGGGGAATGGTGGGTACCCTCGCAGCATGGGTCTCGCTCTCCCTCGTAGACCCCTCGTTGGTAGGTTATACGACAATGCCGGCTTGGTTTTCTCTTTTAACACATCAATGACGCAGAAATGACGCAGTAACTTGCCATTGAACACTTCAGTTGCTCCGGGGATTGGCAATAACCGCAGCTGTCCTGCTATGTCTGTCGGAATGGAGGGGGCTGATTCCAGGAGCGCGTCCCTCTTCCGGAAAACCGTGTTTAGTAGCAACCGTGAAGACCAGTTAAGGCTGTCTTGCTGGAATGAAGACGCCCTTTTTATTATGTGAAGGCATTCACGAATTGTCTGGTTTTCTTTGAGTTCAGGTTTCTCTTCTACTAAAGATTTAATCGCCGCCACTGAAGCCGAATATGCGAGTTCCGCGTGTGAGTTTGCCCGGATGCTGCACCTCAGGAGCGCCTCGTCGTTATCGTGATGTTGAATTGGCGTCCGGATGAATGCTGGGGTCTTCAGTGTGGAATCCATTTCCAGATCCATGCGCTCCGTGAAGTACTCTGCCTCGGGAAAAGTCTTGTACCTCTTTTTTGGGGGCGCCCCCCCCTCCCCACGGCCGTGAAGAACATCTTTGCGAACTTGGGGTCGTGGGGGGGGGGAGTGGCTTCGAGATCGAGATCGGTTGTCCGTCTTTCCTCGTTAAGGATTCGTTATTCAGGAGCTGTCTGAAAGCAACCGCCGACTGAGGCAGGTGTACTGGGTCTGCCCTCGCACTCCCCGCGTTTGCCAGGGTCTCCATTGGCGGGTCCTCCGGGTTTACTTCTTTCGGTGTCGCTTGCTTGCAGAAAGGTGACTCTTTCAGGTACTTGAAGGTGAACCCTGCCAAGCTCTTCCAATTAATCCAGCCCGGACCTTCTTCGAAAGGGTCGTCGTGATCTGTTGATTCGGGATGACTTGTGTACCGTGACACCTCCTCGTTCCATTGTTGTTCTTGTCTGAACTGTTCTTCACCGAAGGTCTGCTTTCTTAAAAAATATCCTCCTCGTTAAACTGCGCCTTCCTGTATTTAATAGGCGGATCCTGAGGGAAATGAACCCGGTTCCGTTTTTCTCCTCTGTTTTGCATATAATCTTCATATTGGTCGTCGTACTGTTCGTCATACGACTCCTCGTCCTGCGAGCTGACATCATCACCGTCACGTCGGTCGCCACTGTAGCTGTCATAGGCCTCTGAATGGCCATCTTCACAAGACTCCACAGAAACACCCTGAAAAAGGAGCAACTACCCTCACTGGCGATGTTTGTAAGCCGAAAACTCGCTGCGAACCCCGAAGCGGCGATGTGCAGCGTCGCTGCGAACCGTGTACCGCCGGCGAACCTCCAACACCTTGTGAACTTGGCGCACCGCCGGCGCACTGCGCACTGCTGGCGATCCGCCCGCCTCTTGCGAACTGTGGCGAACCGCCGGCGAACTGGCCGTCCGAACATCCGCTATGGTTTGAACGAGAGAACGCGGCCCCAGATCGCCGCTTCTCTGCGTAGCGGACAGGCCTTCTGCCCTCCCGCTAACCCTTTTCTCGGGTGCGGGCAGGGCGACCTTGCCACTGTGCGACTCTTTTTCCCGTCCGCCTGCCCCTTTCTCGGGAACGGACGAGGATCACAATTGCTTTGAGTGCTTCCCCGCACCTTTCCCTTTCTTAGAAATCTCCACCTTGCTTACCTCTTCTTTTCCAGTAGGTTTGCCGTTATTCTCAATGCTTCTTTCTTTGTGTGAACTGCGAGACGTTTTCTGTTTATTTTCCTCCTTTTTCTCTTTTGCCGCCTTTTCCAGGATCGCAGGCGAACCCTTTGTTGCGGTTCTCAGCGAACCCTTTGTTTCGTCCGATTTTCCATGCACCGAGAGATCGTTATTGAGCTGCACTAACGGTCCGGGTTTCGATTGCCGACCCGCATTTTCCGCAATCAACGCCTGAACACTTGCGATTAATCCTGTAATTTGGCCTTGAATCTCGTTTTTCATCTCACCTAATTTGCATCCACGTGTCCGATTACTTTAGCGCTCACGTTGCTTGTGACGTTATTTTACAGCTTAGCCGATCTAGACTTGACTACGGACAGGGCCGTCTCCCTGGCTGCCGTTAACATCGATCCTAATGAACCCTCCGGGTAAACTGACTGCTCGTTATCGTCGAAACCGTCGAAATCGGCCGTCGATTCCGATCCGGCACTGGCTAGTTCTTTCATAAAAATGGGTGCCTCTGGGTCTTGGCTCATGCCTGCCAACCGATCGTCTAGACTAGATTTCCGTAGGGCTGCCTCTTTTTCCGCCTTCCTTTTGTTCTGCGCCTTTTTCTGGTCCGAGTGGTGCCAGGTATACAAAGTCTTTTTGACGGTCGCCTCCTTGTGAAGCTCACAAATATCGCACAGATTGCCCACGAAGTTGCACCCACGGCACCTCCTGCAAAGTGGGTGTAGATCCTTCGGTGTCTTCTGGCACGTACATGATGGGAAAACTCCGTTCTTCAGAAGTTCGTTAACATTATCCACCTCTTCGTTACTTGTTTCTATCACAATATGATCGTTTTCCGCCATTGTTTGAATGGGAATAACCGCACGCTCGACCTATATCGACGCGTGCTCAAAAGCGAATGGGGTTTTCCCCACGCGAGGCAGGCAGCTGCAGCAGGTATACTGCGCAGCGCGCCTGGCGGGGAAAATGGGCAACAGGCGGAAAATTCGAAAATTTAAGGAAATTATTTGTTTGAGCATGGGAAAAGCCAAATTAAGCGAATTTAGCGTGAGTACTGAAGGTAAGTATTTTGCAGATAGTAAGAAACTGAGCACTATCAAGTTTTGGCAGCACAGATATTCGAGAAACTTCCGGTACATGGCGAAACTAGCTGAAGCTACTAGTAAAGACCCTATTCTGGCTAAAGTTTTAAGGTATACAAAGTGTGGTTGGCCTGAAACGTTTAACGGCCCTGAAATTCAGCCCTATTTTGTTTGGAGGAACAAAATCTCGCTAGAATGTAATACATTATTTTGTAGAAGCCGCGTCATTGTGGCCTTACAGTTCCATAAGCAACTCTTAAGAGATTTACACAGCAGTCATTGTGACATAGTCAATATTAAAGTTCTGGTGGCCAAAGATTGGCGAGTAAATTGGAAAGTAAGTTAAAACATGATGCTTGTCAGGAAAATAAAGTTGCGCAACCTGCAGTCCCAAACACAACTGGGAGTACCCTCTTAAACCAAACTAACGCGTCAATGCAGATTTTCCTGGACCACTGGACGGGTACATGTTTTTAATCATGGTTGACGCTTATTCCAAGTATCCAGGCCACCACATCGAAAGAAGTCCTAGCAATTGTCAACGATTATATATGACTGATTTTGGCCTAATTTCAACTTTAGTTACCAACAATAGCCCGTAGCTGATGACGTCACAGGGTACAATTAATATATGGCGTGGTCGATGTTATGGCACATATCCCACAATTTTTAGGTGTTCTTTCCAGTGTGTTCTAAATTCACTTTGACACCAACGTATTCCGACTCCGCACACTCAGAATCTGTTGCTGAAGCTTTGCATTTGATAGTGCTAGTCTTTCCACTCTGTACAATCTTAGCACCACTAGAATCCATTGTTCTTTTGAGTTTCCTCACTAGGCGCAATGTCGGAGTGGAGGAGGAATACTTTCCTACATCGGCTTTGGGTAAAAGCGCTGCCATGTTGAAAATTTGCTTTTCCAGAGCATCAAACGAGAATCGATCTTTTAAGACATAATCGCGGTTAATTTAGATTATGCAACGTCGAACTGAGCGTTAACACATGCAACCGCACATTTTTGATCTTCGGAAACAACAAATCCTAAATCGTATTGAGTGAGGTTTATCAATTCGATAGAAGGAGATATTGAATTGGGAGAAGGGACGACCTCGGCATCAGCGTACTCTAGGAAAATGTAATAATGGAGTAATGGAGGAGGATTACAACACAAATGCTCTAGATGTAAATCAACTGAAGATTTAAGACTGGGGATTGGGGAAACATGTTAAGAATGTACGGAGTTAGATCTGCTACGCTGTTCTTGACTTTGCTTAGACTGTTTCCAGGTGCGAAGCAACTTAGCAACCACATCCGAGCATAACAGCTTCAATAGAAGAAGCTATAAAATTGGGAGAAGGGACGACGTCGGCATCAGTGTTCTCTACGAAAATGTAAGGGAGTTAAGGAGGAGGCTTACAACGCAAATCCCCTAGACATAAGTCAACTGAAAATTTAAGAATGGGAATTAGAGGAACATGTTTAGAATCTACAGAATTAGATCCGCCACGTTGTTGTGGTCTTTGCTTAGACTGTTTCCTATCAACCACTTCAGGTGCATGGGAAAGGCACACTTTTCCCACTTGAAATTACAACTGCTACACTTTCTACATACCGGGTGTGAATCAAGGGAAGTTTTAACATGCGCACAAGAGAATTCCCCAGAGTTCAGTGGGCCATGCCGAGCGCCGTTTTCGAATCGCGATATCCAACACAATGTAGTTACAAGCCCTCAAAACTATTAGTGCCTGAGGAAGACAGATGAACATATTGTCTGTTGAAAACTCGCGAGAATCTGGTGAGGATTCCTGTTATCTGAAATTGTGCTTTAAAGGGACGTAAATCCCTGTTGGCTTTTCTACATGACTCAGTTTTGCGACATTACCGTAAATCGCGTATTAAACGCCCATGGGCTTATGCAGTTCATTTGGCTAAAATCGGGGCTGGGTGTTAAAAAGATCATCCGCAAATTTGTAAACAAAATAATGGCTCCGAGTCTCGTTCGTTATCGGAATCAACCAGACAAATCTGCCCACCATGGTAAAACTAACTCTTTATCACAGTTTTAACATCTACACGAGTTTTACATTAAACCTCCACAGTGTGTATTACATAAATTACATAAATTCACAGGAGGGTCTAGTGTGTGTCTTGATTAGCCTGCCAGCGCATATTTTGTGCTCCCGATTTTTTTACCCATTCATGCGGAAAAACGTGGCTTATGGACGGATGGACCTACTCATCTGAAACGTTGGTGAGTGTATAGCGGTTTGAGACATATGTGGTACTTTTTGGCTGTAAATCGGTCGTGTTAACCACATTTGAATTTGCGAGTCGATGGATTTGGCTGATTCTCGCAGCCGCCATTGGTGCGTCCACGTGTGACATTACTGCAAATTGTGGTATTAAGTGACGTCAGTGACACCGTTGTTGCTCTTGCTGTTTGTTTCTCTCCCCCTCTTTTAAATGGAAAATAATGGTGACCACTCCAGCGTTGATAGTTCCGACGAGGACATACTCAATACGAAGAAAACCAGACTGGCCTGTGTTACGATACGGAAACATAGAACGGGAAAAACGACACTTAAGAAAAGCCGGACGCCTAATGCCACTGTCTTAAGTAAATAAAAAAAAAAAAAAAAGTAAAATTGACATACTTGAAACTGAAATTAAGCAGAAAAAAAAGAACAACACATCTAAGATAAATCTTGCTAGTACGGGAAAGAAAGAAGAAGAGGAAGAAGACTGGAAAAATCAGTAAAATTCTCAACCAAACGTCACCTGGGATTCATCTGACCCCAATTATCGATTTTTCACACAACCAGTCTGGAAATTTTTCATACTTGGAAGAAACTTCTTTCCCATCTGGAGAAGACAGCTTACACCTCTCGGACGTTACGGATGTCTCCATCAGCGAGGGGGAAATTGACGTTGAAAATGTTGTATTTAACCAAAGAGGTGACCAAATAAAAAATAAAGAAATAAATATCCCAAACGAAGACTTAAAAGCAACATTAATGAACGTACAAAGAGAGCAGTCACATTTAAAACAAATTATCTCAATTGACAAGCTCGAACATGAGTTCGACATTGGTGTGGTCAACAAGTCAATTAGTGACCTTGGTGCTACTCTGTCGGAATCGTTCTCCAACTTCCCACGGGAGACCACAAAATGGAATCAGCAACTTCAGCGTGACACATCTGAAGCTTTAGCAGACAGACTAACTATCTTTATGAACTCACTTAAGGATTCTGTCGAAACTTCCATCAAGAATCTTGGGGAAAAAATTGAGGACATGTTCATAAACCAAGTTGCTATGTTGGCAGACATTGCCGCAAATATCAAACATCAAACTGATGAAAAGGAGAAACATAATTTCCAGCTTGATAGGGAGAAAAGCAAATCTAGGAAGGTTGGAGGTGGCACCGAAAGATTTATTATTAATACTACTGTATCATCGAATAGTATCGGAGAAATTGAACTCCTCTCTTCCCATATTGACAACATTAGTACACTACAAAATGTTTCCAGGACGGCTGTGACGACCAGTGCAAACACAGTGCCACCACACACATGCAAATCTAATGGATCATTCAAAATAGATAACAACAGACAAGGAAATTTTGAAAATTCAACTAAGATTGTAGCAGGTAATCCTAACGTCATGTCTAGCCCTCCTTCTCATTTGAAAAATTATATTGCCGAAAAAAAAAGAAAAACTTCAAAAACCAAAAACCAAAATAAGCAACCAAAGCCTGTACATCCAGATCCTTCTACTCTCCAAGTAAATGCCAGTGATCGAATTGTTATTTTGGATCGGTACAACCCTACTGGGCCTATAAACTGTCATGATGAAACCACTTTTTCCAAATCTGATATAAATAGTAATCTAGATATCGTCTCTCCAAATTGGAAAAGCAAGTACCCTATCATTCTCATTGGCGACTCCCACGCCAGAGGTATTAGCACAAACTCACACCCAAATTCCATAACTTGGACTCTACCTGGCTATACTGCCCAGCAAATTTATCATAAGATACCTAGCCTCCTATCTAATGCAAACCAGATTTCAAAAGTGATAATCTGTACCGGCTATAATAATCTTGCTACTGACACCACGAAGGACATTCTTGCTGAAATTGAACAAATTGCTCTCACAGTTTTGAACATTCTCCCACGATGTAACCTTACTTTCGTGGCATTACCAAGATCCCCTGCTCTACATCACACACAAATTGACTACGACATTTCGTGCATCAACTGTGAATTAAGAAGACTGTGTGTCCTAAAAAACTACAACTTCATCTGTATTGACAATCTCTTAAGGACCGACCGCAGGCTAACAACTCGAGATGGCAGGCACCTTACGAAGCAAGGCAAACTATTGCTTCGTCATGAAATTGAACACATACTGGGCGGAAACTGTAACAGTGTTAACATTTCTACGGAAAACCATCATCCGTAATTGGAAACCATGTCCCATTTTATCAAACTGTTGCATCTTCCTTTAAAATACCCATGCGTGACCATCATTCTAGACATAGTGACACAAATTCAACTTCGGTATTAGAGAACCCTTTCTGTTCTCTCTTTAACGCACGCAGCCTGGTTGCAAATTGGGCTGCCTTTCAACAACTTCTTGCGCTACAAAAATTTGATTTTATCTTTCTTACTGAAACGTGGTTGTAAAACTCAACTACTGACCTACACTCAACTACTAAATGCTAATGCTATGCTGCTGTCAGGCTGTCCTTGTGGAGTGTTACGTCGGGACCGCGGTGCTCGTGCTGGCGGCGTAGCACTTTTTTATAAACTTGGTATAAATGTTATACTTGGTTGTATATCTGAGGTGGCAGAGGCTATGAACTTCCAACTTCCTGACTACAGTTTAAATTGCATACTCGGCTATCTCCCATTGGGCAATTGCGAAACTCAGGTGGATCTTATGTGCGATTTTTTCGATTTAACTTACTATCCCACTTTCACAAACCTTATCCTTGGTGACTTTAACCAATCTACAACTGATTAGAGTGCTGGCAGGGCTACTGACCGTGTTCACAATTTATTTCTTGAACGTATCGCGACTTTCGGTCTGACCCAGCTGGTAACCCAGCCAACGCGTAGCACCAACATTCTCGACATTATCCTTACTGACAACTGTAAATCTCTCGTAATTCCTGATTGTTAGGGTTTACGAAGATAACAGAGGTACG
This sequence comes from Lithobius niger, assembly GCA_023313725.1. NCBI lineage: Eukaryota > Metazoa > Arthropoda > Chilopoda > Lithobiomorpha > Lithobiidae > Lithobius > Lithobius niger. The sequence goes on from JAHWFP010215430.1 coordinate 38,951, forward strand.
TAATAATAAATTCGTACCGGCCGGCGCGAATGCAATCGTTACTAACTACAGCACATAAAGCAATAATGAGCAAAGTAAGGGAGTCCACACAAGATATCGGTCCGAAGCTATTTAATTCGATTATTTAGGGTTGGGGTTATCCCACCGTTAATTCAAGTTAAACCTTCAATAACTAATGTTAAAGCACTCTAAATTAATTGGGGCTAAGGCAATAAAAAGGGGGGGCTCTTATATAAAGAGGCGCCCTTTCCAAACACTAACCCGAACTTAGTCTCTAAAGGAGAGAAGCTCCCTTAAAATTCGGCTAAGTCCAAGATCGTCGTTATTACTT
>JAHWFP010215431.1:7041-27647 GCA_023313725.1 Lithobius niger
TAGACCTTGGTGGGGGGAGGGGAGTTCAAGATTTTTTCAGGGTCTCGAAGGGGGGGGGGGGGAGAGTCATCGTAAATTTGGTGGTCAAATTTTCATTTCCTCCGCCCCCCCCCTCCTAACCATAAATAATAACCGGTCCCTAATGTAATTGGACTATCCTGTTTTCTCGTATAGGCCGGAAGACCTCTACAGGTATTGGGATTTCCTCTCACCGCAATCGGTTTGGAGGAAGAGAGGAGGGCAGTCCCATCTCTCGACACCAGTCAAACCAACCAACCAACCAGTTAAAAAAGCTGGGAATTAATACGAGTTTTTAAGGCCCGTATTCTGAACGCTGACTAAAACTCGTACTTGACTTGAAATGACGTCACACCTATTTAGTGCCATTCACCACCAGAACTTCTTTTGGATACATTTGGAAGAATTAGGGTGGTAAATGTCACTTAATAGGTGTGACGTCATTTGACTTGAAACGACGTCACACCTATTAAGTGCCATTCACCACCCGATTTCTTCCAAATTGTATCCTAAAGAGGTTCTGGTGGTGAATGGCACTAAATAGGTGTGACGTCATTTCAAGTAAAGTACGAGTTTCAGTCAGCGTTCAGAATACGGGCCTAAGAGTGTTTGCTCGTGATACCAGTCCTTTCGGAGCACGCGCAAATTCTGACTTCACGAAGTCATCTCGAGTGGTTTACTTCTTTCCTACCACCGCCTTCCCCTCCCCCCCCCCCCAGCACCAAAGAATATTCATTCCCCGGGTTCTCATGAGAAGAAAGAACCCGTACGACGAGACGACGAAGTTCATCGGATTATTTAAATTAGAAAAACCCAAACTCGGGAGAAGAAAATACCGTTTCGGAAAAAAGCGCATTTTATTTTTTTTATTTTCTGACGTCGTCGCGGCATGTTTTATCGCCAATCTTTTTTCCCTATTTCGGCAAAGGAAAAAAAAATAAACATAAAAATAAAGAAACAAAATTGAAATAAATTGAACTCTACGGCCTCTTATTGCGGACATGATCTCTCATACAAGGGAGGAATATTCTTTTTTTTTATTCTTTCGTTCTTTTTTTCTGTTTTTTTTTTCTTTCAGGAAAGTCACTCTGCTTCTTCGTACGCCAAAAGCTGATGAATTTTTTTTGCATGACTTCCTTTTTTTCTCATTTTCTACAAATTTTGTCGGCTGCCTGGAATAAAACGATTGTGTATAGCTGACCAATATTATTTTTTCCCCTGACAACATAATCGGATTGAGATTCGCTCGTATTCAGTCTTGCAATATAAATAAGCTGCGTATTAAAATGAATTAAATTTCTATTTATGCCGTATACAGCTGTGATAATTTATATATAGATTAAAAAATAACAAAAATTCAAAATATTCACTGACGCTGTTATGTACGCAAGACATAACGAACTTCGTTATACAGAAGTTAACCAGGAGTTCATGAAGAATGAGGTAGAGGAGTGTTGAGCCGTATTAACAAGAGAAAAAATGAAGTTTAATAAATGTGTGGGGTTCAAGGTGCAAACCAGGAAAGCAACATTCACGGAGACTCTGATTTGTAGTCACAACATCACGAATGAACGTTTATTTATCTAAGAGGCCTAGGCATAAACCATAAAGGTTTAACCTACGTTTCACCTCCAAATATACAGTTCGACTAGCAAGCCATTGCTGTCTACCCCAAAACAGTTGTGCCCAACCAGAGGCTTAGCAACGTATAAACAATACGACAACAATAAACCCGATGTAACAATGCAGACGGTAGAGCTCGTCACAAAATGTCATAAAAAATTGTTTAAATCCACGTTAACATTGACTTTGGCAGGACGTTAGCAGGGACCTGGAAAACTCAGGGAAATTTAAACTACGTTTGAAACTCAAGGAAAACTCAGGGAATGTTCCGATTTTTCACAAAGAAAAACCTGGAAAAACTCAGGGTAAAACATAGTCACAATTTTAGGCCTAGTCCTAAGTGCATTAAACGAATTCTATTAAAACATTGTGGCGAAATAAAATTTATCCTTGTTGCGTCAGTGTTCACATCCATCAAAGTCCATCAAGGTTCACTGCACAAAGTGAGTCCTAAATACAAGCAAAACCATCAAAGTTCACTGCACAAAGTGAGTTCTAAATACAAGCAAAACTGGCAAAATGTGTGGAAAAAATTCCTACCTAACATTTAGGTAAATAGCTTGGAAATTGATTTCAACAATTCTGGAAAACCAGTAAAACTCAGAGAATTTATTTCAGTATTTTGGTGGGAACCCTATACCACACGCCATGGCTGTTTGCTGTGACGTGCATATCACGTGACTGGGCTAGTCCAATCACTTGGCCAAACAGCCGTTGTTCTCGTTCGTCATTGGCTAACTCATGGTGACGTCACGGCAAACAGCCACTGCGCATGGTTTAGTTAATTTCGAGGAGTGATACGAAAGAAATGGAAAAATTCAAGACTCAAAATGCAAGCTTTGTGAGGAACCCAAGCAAAGCGACGAAGATACAGCCCAACGGGTCAAGGCCTTGGTCTGTGAACCTAGAGGATGCGCGATCGAATCTCACAAATGATCTTTTGCACGTGACTGAGGTTAAAGCTGTTTGTCAACGTTTAACGGTTTACAGCGCCGAACTTGGAGAATTTGAAAGGCACGTATAAGGAGTTTAACATGTCAGGTTCACATGTGATGATATCCTCAATAAATTCGTTAGTTTACAGAGCTAAGAAGGCTCTGATATTGACACCATTCTACACAACGGTCGCGTATTTCTTTCAGTGTACTAGTAGCAATTTGGTCATAGCCTACCTATAGTACTAAAATCCAGTAGCGTGCACAAGAGGGGACAAGGAAGGGGTCCTGCCCTTTATCAGAAATTGCCCTTTTTGTAAAACAATAAGGCCTTTTTGTGCCAGCATTTGCTGGTGAGGCAGAGCCTGAGAAAGAGCCTAAAGTTCTAAAAAAAAAAGGACTGAAAAGGACAAAAAAGGCTAAGAAAGGGTAGTAAGATAGCAAAAAAAAAAGTCCTAGAAAACATGTCCATTAAAAGCCTAAAAAAAAGACCCCAAAAAAAGGCAAAAAAATGCAGAAATCGTATAAAAGGATAAGAAAGGGTAAACAAATAAGGAAAAAAAAATAAGTCCGTACAAAACAGTCTGCCCTTTTACTAAAAATTACCCCTGCCCTTTTAGAGGTCTGTGCAAGCTATACTGCTGAAATTATTACATTTTTTCAATCTTTGTCCTTTTCCCTCATGCGCTCTTCTACACTTCTACACAACGAACTTTAATTCGTAAAAATTAAATAAGGTTTATTCGTTGGCTATCTTCTAATACAGAAGTTTAGTAAGTCTGTGCCTATAACGCATGGTTTTGGCTTTCAACAGCACGAAATTTTGTAAACATGATCTGTTCTGTAAAACCAGCGTCCAAAACCGTTGACTCGTTAATGGATGAACGGTCTTTCGCTTTCTTCCCGAGATGACACTGATGTAAACTATAGCAAAAATACGACGTAAATCAAGACACGCGCTAGTGTGTCGTCGCCAAGTTCGTGAATCATTGTTGTTGTTACTGTTATTGTTGCAAGAACCCGAGTCTTTCCTCCTTGGATTGGCAAGGGGAAAGACGTATGCTGCTTCACCTCTGATTTTTGGCCCTTTTGAGGGAATAAAATTTCAGAGATTTTTATTCATTCTCTTTTATTCTCTTTCCCTTTATTTCGTTCGCATTATGCCTTTTAAAAAACGGTGTGACTAGGCAGGATACCTGCCGAGATTTTGGTAGCCTATGTATTTTTTATTTGTCATTTAAACCTGATGACGGGAATTATTATTCCCGAAAGGTAGTTGTGTTTTTTACATGTTTAGCACTTGGAGGGCTTCTCTCTTTCGCTCGGAATTCAAATTGTTGCATGACGGCGGCAAGCGTAAGTAAGCTTGATTTGTTTAGACTGTCCATAGTTTGGCTGGCAGAGAGCGAAGATTAAGTAATTAATTAATAGGGTAGAAGATCCCAATGCGATAATAATGGGATAGTGGGATGATCCTAATGGGATATATTACAAGTAACGCACATCGATTGATTCCAGTGACGTAACGTACAGGTAGGCTATAGGTAAGCATTGCTTACGGACCCCTGCAACTCGGGGACCCATCAGGCGTCGAAATATGGAAATAATACCAACATCATTGAGATTTTTGCATTGAGAAAAGCATGCCGAAAGTATAGCCTTAAGTACTGAACTAACTACGTTATGTCAATTTCATGTTCAAAGTGCAATATGTTATAAGCAAGTCCAAGTTCCCATTTACACATGTGTAATAAAGTAGCTATATAAGCAAAGTTTATAATAATTCGACGGTTAAGTAGGCTAGAAAATACCACACAGACATGTTTTTTTAATACATTTTTTCAAAAATTATTGTTTGTTTGCAGGGCGAAGTAATTTTTTTGGCTGAAAAGTTGATGGTTGTTCGGGTAACGTAAACCAAACAATGTACATGTGTACCATTTCGACCAAGACAGTCGAAAAGGTCAACGTTGTGGGGGGGGGGGGGGGGAGTTGGATTGAATGGGGGAGGGCCCGACAATAAATTCTGCCTATGGGCCCAAAGACATTTTGTTACGCCACTGATTGATTGATTGATTAACAGAGCTCTGACCACATGGTCATCAGCCCAACGACACAACACACACACCAATTAATTAAAGGGTTTAACGAGCGTTAACGACTCCTGGTCATCTGCCCGAAGCCCTAAGGCCCTATGTCTGCAACACACCCACCACACCAAAAACCATTTCTAACAATTAGTTTTTAACAATTTCCGATTGATTTTCCTTAATTTCCTGCCCAAAATATACCCGTTTTTCGATCTGGGAAAAAAAAATACACGTTCCGAGTTGTAGTTGATCAGCATACAAAATTTCATCAAATTCGGTTTAGCAGTTTTGGCGTGATGTTGCCACTAAAAACCCCAATGGGACACTGCATAAGCAACTATGCGCTGCGCTTCGCTTTGTTGCTCCGCTCCAACAAACAACCCGTCGTAGCATTTTCTCATTGCGATTTCATTTCTCTTATCTTGCAGGTACGTATGGATTGCCGACTATCTACAAAGTGTCCTCATTTTCAGGAATAAAGATTTTTGCATGGTAAGTGTAACTTGCACTCCTGCTATGAACGTACGTTATGTTCAAGATAAGTTGGAACCAAAAAAACATGGTTCAACAAGAAAAAAAAAGGATTTTTCTCCTCTTCGTTTTCTTGTAGAAAAAGGAGGGCAAACAAAATTAATGAGTTTCCAAATCATGTCCACAACTTTTATGCCGGCATGAGCTCTATAACATTCTGACGACGTCATAGCTTCTTCCGCGCCATGATTACTTTGAGATAATTAGCCTTTTGGGTAAGGGTCACCACCCAATGTACAAGAAGGTCCAAAATTAGCCCGGTGCCTTGCAGCGACTCCAAGTGAGCAAACGCGCAGAAGGACATCGAGTTGACACGTGCAGCGCGTCTAATGGATGCGCTCGGAGCACATTTCTGCTTGCTAACGTCAATATTAGGTAAGAAAACAGACTAAAATTTCAGTGGGCGCGCCAAAACTTGTTTTAAGTTCGTAAAAGGTCAGCCACTTTTAGCGCTTGCAGCTGCAGATCTTTAGCGACAACATGTTGATACACACTACCGATTTTTAAACTAAATTTGAGTTGGGTACAGAAGAGGGCACGTCGCGTTCTGTTGGAAGCTTAAAGGTTTAGGTGCCCTTTGGCGCGTGCGTTTACAGCGTTATTCAAGTGTCGTAAAAGCCGAATGTGATACTGTTAAAACACAGTAAAAGGCGACGTTTCGATCGCCTGACAGTAACGTTTTCATGCAAAAGCAATGTATTAGCCGAACGGTGTGTCATAATAACAAAAAGAAGAAAACGACGCATGCAAACATCTTCTTCCATTCTAAACCAAAGTCTCATAGCAGAAATGAAGCAACCGCAACGACGACCCCCGGAAGGGGAACAATGAAAACGTGCGAGTGTGTCAATTTTTTGGCATGAAGTTGAAACTGAGACGTTGTTGCCCTGAAAAGAAGTTGAAATTGCCGCATTGTTGCCTCGACTAACAATTCGGTCTAACAATTATCCTTCTAACCAAGCACCGTGGTAATATCAAGGGCAAGTATTACATGACGTCATGCACACTTCTTTTTCAAACGGTACGCATCGCATCGGAAAGACTGGGAGTGGGGGGGGGGGACTGAGCTGTTATCGTTAAGCACACGATTACACATTAACTGAACCTAGAAGAGAACTTCTGGGGGGTGTTTGCTATTAATTCAAATAACCATCTACATTTAACTACGTATAGCAAAGAGGACGAAGGCAAGAAAACCAAGAGGAGTAGGAGAGAACGGAATAAAAGGAGGAGGGGAGAAGGGAGGGAGAGGATTGGCGGAAAGGTGGAGTGTTACACAAACAAAAATCGACTGTTGCAGTGAACGATCAGGCAGCACCGAGCAAATACTGGGAAACAACCACGGGTCAAACAAATCCCCGGGCGAAGCCGGGTACGATGCTAGTGTTATTATAAACTAGCTGAAGCTGAAGCTGGTATTAAATGCACGGTTTCAACAGTGGTTAGGTATGGTTGCTCATGTGTATGTCCATGTTCGATTGAATTAAGTATCGTAAAATTTTTGCACACACTGGCTAATAAACGCTGATTTTTGTTCGCTTTGCTCACACAATCAGCGTGTCCTGTGCCTCAAATCACCCGTCCCCCACCATTACTCTCCCCCCCCCCCACCTTTCTATGATCACTTCTATCATATTCTTCCATGTTCGTGTTCGCGGAAATATCACCCATCATGTGTCTCAAATACACAATTCTCCCCCCCCCCCCCATTTCTAATGTTCACTTCTACTATATTCTTCCATATTCATGTTCATGCTGGCGGAAATGAATGAGGCTCAAGTCGGTCAAGCTACCCCTTCGAGAAGCACGCTGTCCCTGAAAAGCTTCCCCAATGCTTCTCTCCTACCGGACGCACGCTACCGTTGGTTCTTACTAACTCTTAAAAGTAGTGCTTAAAAGTAGTAGTCTTGATTTATACGCTCTTAGTATATGAATGTAAATGTAAATAATTGGCTGCCAAAGCAACAAGTCAATGAAGGTGCCCCACAGACCACTGACACTCTGCCTTGGTTAGTTCCATCTGATGTATTTGGCTAGTATCGTCCTTTTTAAAAATACCCAATGAGGGAGCCAATACTACCTGACAAGGTAGAGCGTTCCACACACTCACTACGCGGCTTGGAAAGAAAAATTGTCTACAATCACGCGAAAAGGACTGGGTCACCAGTTTTAGCGAATGACCTCTATAGGGCAGTGACATGACGTAGTATTATTGTATATAACTCTGTGGTGAAGCCAGTTAGTGGGTTATCTGCAAGGGGCACTGGAGGGCGAAAAGAAGGGCGTCTTACTGAAGACAATGCTGTTTAGAGTGGATTTCTTATGCCTGTAACGCGCGATTTTTGTTGATTTGTTGGCAGTTGCTGACATTTTTAAGGAAGTGGAATGTTTATTTTCCGATTACAACCTCGCAGCATAAGGGATTGGAGAAAACAACGGTTTTTTAAGCCTAAGAAATCCGCTCACAATGGCCTTGACTAGAAGTGCCATTGTTTAACCTGCGAATAAAGGAGAAACGACCGTAATTAAGGGATTCCACGTCAGAGTCAAATCAGATTTTGATAGGCGAAGTTCGAGGGAGTCAGCTGTTGTTATTGTTGCTCTGACGTAGTCTCTGACGACGCTGTATTCTGACAGAACACATCTCTGCACCCAGCTGAGCCAACATACGAGATGTGTACAAGCAGTTCACAGTTTGTGCAGCAGCAGTACACATTCTTTTTAAATGTGTAACCTGCTAGGACACAACTCGTGTGTTAGCTGGTATACACAGTGATGTGTACACTCATAGCACATTGTCTTCAGAGAGTAGCTTTCAGCTGACTATTAGTTTTGGTTGAAAACGTTGCAGTCCGGAACTTAGAAACGTCGCTTTTTACTGTGCTAAAACTGTACTAACTGAAGAAAAAAAAATTGTGCACAAACAATAATAAAATGCAACGACTTCGCGAATGAAACTCCGGGGAAAAAAAAAATTCCGTGCGAGAGGTGCCGTGTTCAAATATACTAGACTAGGGCACCCAGGTGTAGTGGCGGTGGTTGCGGGTGGAAGTACTGATACCAAACAGATTTGAAGTTTAAGCTTCAGATTACTCCCTTCCTCGCCGGCCTTTCTGACCCAAGTACGGTGAACCAGACTAGTTCGATTTGCCGAAGCCGCTTTGGTCTCACTTTCCACGGCTTCTTTGGTTGTCGAGTTACGTCATCTTAAATGATTCTGGTCTTTGGTTTGTTTAGCTGAGAGGTCCCATCCACACTGACGTGCGTGAAGAGACTGCGATCTAGAGCGGAAGATAACCACTGGTTTATTTGTGCGAGGTTTATCCGCCGCGCCGTCACTGCCCATGCGCGATGTTGCAAGACGCCCGCAATTGGACACTTACGCACCTGTCGTAATTGCCGCGCAGTGAAGCTGCCAAAAGGGTTGATTCTCAAATGACTGCCTGCCTACGTGGTTCATTTCTCTGTAGGCATGGAGTCACAATTTTAAAAAGAGCTATTCTGTTTCAGTGCAGCACGTACTCCAAACATTATTTTTATAATTTGTTTCGGTGTAAGTAGACTAGCTCGGTGATGCAAGGACCATTCATTCGGCTGCATTGGGGCAATCCTGGAAAAAATTTCGGAGGGGGGGGGGGGTTCGGGGGGCTGGAGGAGTTCTGTAGCTCCCTCAGAGGGGTCGAAGCATTTTACGGTATATCACTTCCTTATCGCATTTGTATAGGATACTTTTTTCACATATTCTCGAGGAATTTATTTAACCTTACGCACGTTTGTAAAAACCTTCAGTACTCGCTTACATGCTGGGGTGGAACTTAAATGAATGCTGTTGATCCTGTTATCAAGCTCCAAAAGAAAATTGTTAGAGTGATACTTTCAAAAAACAATGTGATCATTCATTCCAACTCTTTCAACAGCTGGGTATCCTGCCAGTCCGCCATCTATATGTTTACAGAGTTTTAATTAATTTTCGTAGAATTAATAAACATGGTAGAACTCGTTCTGTAACCAACTACCACACGAGGAGTGAATCTAATAACTTTGTCATTCAGCCTAAAGTTACAAAAGAAAAACTGCGTAAATGCAGCTACTTCCTTGGAAGCAAATTTTACAATAGCATACCCAACTACATAAAAGATATTGCCGAAATTCATCGTTTCCAGAAATATCTGTTTCGGTGGCTACTGGATATCAGTACTGTGGCCCTGTAAAAATTATTTAAAACTATAAGCTGAAAAATAATTTCAGCGCTATCAGATATTTTGATTTTCTTTGGTTCTTTGTAGCATGTTTACTTTGTTAATACTGTTGTTATTATTTTTTCTACGACGCACTTTAACTTTGCATTTATTAATAATAATGGCAGTTTGGCAGTTATTAATAATAATTGCAGTTGCTATTAAAAATAGTAATTCAAAATTGTTTAAGGACGGGAAAGCCAAAGGCTCACAAGAAATAACTAAATACAGATGCAAACCTATTTACGTTGCCTTTTGGACTTACATGTCAGACTGCCTGAGCGGGGAATCGAACCCAGGACCTTCGAAATCAAAGGCCAAGGTCCTACCGTTGAGCCAGACTGACATATACTCGAAATATTGCATACTATTTACAACGTTTAAGTGTTCCATTCGTTTCACTTGGAGGATGGCGCGGCAAATAAGCGTCCCTGCAGTGGCGATTGGAAAGTGTTTGTTTATATGTATATATGCACGTGTTAAATGCTGCCTATGGACGTTTCCTTGTGGCTGTGTCAGTCTGGCTCAGCGGTAAGACCTTGGTCTTTGATTTCGAAGGTCCTGGGTTCGATTCCCCGCTCAGGCAGCCTGACATATAAGTCCAAAAGGCAAAGTAAATAGGTTTGCATCTGTATTTAATTTAAAATTGTAATACAAATAGTAATAAAAATGGTAGTAAAAAATAGTTAATAAAAATTGTAACTTTGCATTTGCTAACGGTGGTAATAATTTTATATTGCTGTTATTGTTATTTTTTTTCTACGATACACCCAAACTTTGCATTTGTTGCATGAGATGACATTTGTAATTCTTGTATTTTTGTTACTTTTTTTTATGGCAGCCAACATGCCACACGCGAGCATGAGCTCTTGTGGGGTGAGGGCACGTATGGAGTGTTGTACCGTTTGCCTTGTTCAATAAACCAATTCATTCATTCAACTTTTTTTTAATTGATAATTTATTCCATTTTTTTTGTTTTTTGTTGTTTTATGTTATGTTAAACTGAGAACCTTGCTGTCCGATCCCGCGCACTATGTAACCTTGCTGTCCGATCGTGTGCAGTAGAAGTGCTCTCTGCTGTTTGACAGGTTCAGAATCAAAACTCAAGGCGTGATCATTCTGCTTCTACTCAGCTTAACATAAAGCCCCCCCCCCCCCCCCAAAAAAAAATGAAATAAATCATCAATTAAAAAAAAATGTTTTTTTTTTCTTCCTGGTTTGGTTCGCTTTTGGTTTTGGATAGAGAACCGTCGCTCCCCGGTGGTTCCCTCCCCCTAACCTGCGCCACTGCACGGCTGTATTTCGTTCGCTTCACTTAAGTTTCAATGGAAACCCCGTAAAACTCGCTTTTCGCCCCTGGTATTATTTACACGCGCTTGCACGGACATACGTCCCTAGCGTCGAAGCGATTAATTTATGTTGCGTCGGATAAATATTTCTCTCTTAATAAAAGATTTCTAAGCAGACACATCATTCACGCTGAAAAAAAGCACAATCAACGTAATGCAAGGATAAGAAAAGGTTTAGCTTTACTTTAGACCCGGCTCTCCTTCAAACAAAATCAAACATTAAAGCGGCTGTGTACGCTATATTACTCACAGGTTTAAAAAAAAAAAATGAAGCCGTAAAACGTGCCGATGGTCTTTTAGGCGAAGTGCGGCTGGACAATGGGGTTTGCCCTTTTCCCTGGTAATGCATTATACAAATTCCGCAGCCGCCATGTGTGCATCAAGTGAAGGAAGATTCGCTTTGCATTTAAATGAAGTTCAGGCCAGCAGAAAAGATCGAGTGTTCCAAAAATTTGAAGGGGATGATCCCGGGCTACACCGTCGTTGAACCCAAACAAAGTTAGGGTGGTTGGAGAAACGACGACCTCTCCGGTACAGCCGTGATCCAAGACAGAGAAATTTAGAAACGCTAAGTCATACAAATTATCCCGTGAGGAAAGGAGAAAGTACATAGGCCGTCATTTGTAGCCATATTACGGTTTTGGGCATGTCATTGTTCCCTTAAGCTTAAATACGTATTGACAGTCCAAAACAACTCCTTTGGACGAAACATTTTTACGGTTTGAAAACTCAAAACGTGTAAGGTAGGCCTAGGCAAACTGTATTGCACCCGTCACATGTAACAGAATCCTGGCTTTTCTGCTACAACAAGCCATCTTTCATAGGGTCGAGTGCAGAAACCATTTTTGGAATTCCTCATTGGCAGAGTGCTCTTGGGCATCACTAAACCATGCGCAATGGCTGTTTGCCGTGACGTCACCACGAGTTAGCCAATGACGAACGAGAACAACGGCTGTTTGGCCGTCTGATTGGACTAGCCCAGTCACGTGGTATGCACGTCACAGCAAACAGCCATGGCGTGTGGTATATCACACACAAAAATGTCATCACTCTGTTGGAGGTCATGTCTTGAGATGCCCCAAGGGCCTTCAAGTTTGACATTGTGCGGCAATGGGCAGAACAGCGAAAAATGCAGAAATGATGATTTGACTGGTTTTAAATTTAATTTTAACATTATCTAGTTTGAAACACTGAACGTAATTTCTCCAAACAAAATTTCTGCAAAATTGTGTAAGTAATAGTTATGGGCTAAAATTGTCTGAAAGGCCATTTTGGACAATTTCGATGCTAAATTAGTCGACCACAGTTTTTAGGAAAAATAAAATTCTTTGCAATTACGGCACGCTAAGTTAGTTTCTGAGAGAATCGAATGAGATAATCTTAAAAATTAGATTTTAAAACAGTCAAATCATCATTTTTGCCTTTTTCACCGTTCTGCCCATTGCCATACAATGTTAAACTTGAAGGCCCTTGGGGCACCTCAAGACGTGATCCCAGAGTGATGAAATTTTTTGTTTGTAATACCAAGATCAACTTTTCCACACCCTGGAAATTAGGAACTCCCAAAAAAGGTTTTTACACTCCACCCTAATCCTTGATTCTGTAACTAGGCTGTAACACCTAATAGATATTACCCTCTTGTTTCAACAATGAATGGTGAATAAGTTGTTTTAAAAGCCGTCGAGATTCGAGGTTTATTGTTGCAACCGAGAACTGCTTCGAAAACAACTTATTCGCTATTTTATTGTTGGAACAAAGTGGTTCAAAGTGGTTCAAAGTGGTTAAGTTTAGAGTTGAGTGTATGACTAAGGTCCTTAGACTCACGTAAATAAAAATTCAATTCAAATTCAATTCAATTCATATCTGCGGCCTTGCAGTGCTGGAAACACCGGTTCTCGTCAGATCCCAGAAGTTAAGCAGGATTGCTACTTGGGTGGGTGACCGCCTGGTAATCTGGCTGTTGCAGACATAGGAGCCTTAGGCCTTCGGGCAGATGACCAGGAGTGGTTAACGCTCGTTAAACCCTTTGTTTATATCTGACTTGTAACCTTACAGTGTTTAAACCACGTGTCGTTCCAACCACCGTGTTGTTATTGACGTATTTCATCATTGTTGTCCTCGCACAATTGTTGTTGATCGATTCCGACGAGGTCCTTCGGCCAACAAGGAAATGAGAAATCTCCCCTTCATCCAACCACATTGATTTCACTTAGTTTCGTAAAATTAAAGACACGCATTTTCATTTCCTATTTCTCTCAGAAATGGTAGTTGCCTTCCCGTTCATCGTGTGGTATTGTTTTACAAATTTATGCAAAGCTTATTTTATTTTGAGACCGTGAGCGAAATTTTTTTCCACGACATAAAAAAAAGTTTTGTTTTTTTTTAACTCCTAAGCTCTGAGTATTTAAAAACGGGGGATGTTAAATTTAGTTGCAAATATTTATTAAGTTGCAAATGCTAATTTGTTGGGTTGGGTGGGTGAGAAGTTCAGTTGGATTTGTCTCCTGTTTCAGGTGAGAAAATTAATTATTTAGTGGTGAAGGAATAAACGCTGCCAGGGGCGGCGGCGTTCACTTATTTTCCCACTTATTATCCCACTTTTAAACAAAGCTTTAAGAATACATAACAACGTTTTTAACCTCGAACGCTGTGAGAGACTATTCATTTGGAAGCCATACACAAATAAAACCTGAAAAGTGTAGAGTTGCAATAGAGCAGTGACACGACGTAGTATTATTGTATATAACTCTATGCTGGAGCCTTAATGGGTTAGCTGCAAGGAGCACTGCAGAGAGAAACAGAAGGGCGTCATACTGAAGCCGATGCTGTGAAGAGTGATTTCTTAGACCTAAAACGCGCGATTTTTGTTGTTTGAGAAAACAACGTTATTTATGCTCTCCAAAACCCATACTGGTGCCAATCTGGTGCCAATACGGCGGCAAATGTCACTGCTCGATATGGTTATTTCTCAACACTGACTATACCGACGGCATCCTCCCTTTCGTCCATTATTTGGGTTTTCTATAAATATTGGGGCCAAATGGAATAGACGGGAAGGGGGAGGAGGGGGGGAGGATAAGCTTCAGCATCGGGACTGACCATTTCCGGTGCTAAACTATACGCAGCGTCAGCCGCAAAAATTGCCGCTTGAAAATTCAATGATCCATGCTCGAAAGCCCATCATTGTCTCCTTCTTCCATGACTCCGCCTCACTATATGGGGGGTCTGGTCGAGATTTGAATGGAGGTTTGGACTTTGCCAAAAAAAAAAAAGCAAGAATTTCTTGTGGGTGATCTTATGGGTCCTCCATACGAAACCAGAGAAGATCAGTCTCGAGCTCAGTGCATCTGAACAAGTTCGTGACAAACCATATTCGCAGTTCGTTCGGTTACGAGCTTATTCTGATGAACTGAGACTGCGAAGGTTTGTTTTGAAGGATGCGTGACAAATCCCATAAGAATTCTTCCCGCTTGTGTACTTCACACAGCGCGAGTTTTCCAACGCGAATACATTTTGAATTTCATCCTTACTTTACAGCTTTTGTGGAACTAGAACGAAAACTTTTCAGTGTTTTTTTATTTTTTTTTTAAATTTTGACGAGTCTTATGTCAGCCGAAGCAATTAATGCTTGTATGGCTGAACCGGCTCAATTTTCAACATTACCAGATTTTTTTTTTTTTTGAGAAGAAGAAATCTGGTAAAGGGAGGTGCCAGCCCGGGGATTCGATCCGGGAAACCTCCGATCATCGTCGGGGCCGAAAGATTGTCCAGAATTAGCCAGAACACATCCCAAAGCCGCTGAAAGAGCATGGTAGCCTACCACGCTACCCTGGCCGGCAGTCCTGGTGGATCCTGGTGTTGAAATACAACACGTCAGATCCTTTCGTTGACGGGGAGAAAATGGGGATTCTACCCCCACCCCACCCCCAATCAAACGGTAGCGTCGGAAATATGGTATCACTGGGAAATTTCCGCCGCCCCGGTAGTCGCCCCCCCCCCAACGTTTTATGTTCGTGTTTATGTTCGTGAACTATTTTTTTTTTCTGTTTATTACCGCAGTTTCTTAAACGTATTACCTCCTCCACATGCTACGGAATTACCGTAGAAAAATTAGTCCAGTCTGCTATTTGTTGCAGAGAATTAACGAGAGGTGACTTGCAAGGCCGTAGGGAGAAATAGTTACGTCCAGTCTTTCCCTTTCTGGGACCGGGGACGGGTCACTTTTGGGGGAAAGAGTACCGGTGCCCGGGACAAAACGGCCCCCTTATTCCCCTTTCCCCCCGGTCGACGGGCCTGATCACTTGACCTAATGCCGCTTAGGTGTTCTCATATTTAGGTCTCTTTTCATCTTTTACGTCGCACTGTGATTCGTAGATCAGTATTGACACGCAGGTACGCATCGCTTCGCACGACATTTTGTTCTGTCTGCAGACAGGCTGCTCGCGCCTGCATGACATCGCAGGATGATTTACCAAAGACGTCAAAATGGGTCCATAAACTCCACACTCGAGTGCAGCAATTTTGACCTTGAGGGCACGTCTTCGCACGAAGTTTTCTTCTGTCTGGAAAGGGCTTATGACTTGCAATACTTAATCACTCAACTGTTGCTTGGCAGTTCAGCTCGTAATTCAATTTCAAAATGAAAACCAGAATTCTAACCTAATTTCTCAATTTTAAATTAAGAAAAATTAAGTTGTAATCGAGACTGTAGTAGGCCTATTTACACTGCTCTTTAAAGGGAACTTCCATTATTTCAAATTTATTTGAAATTATCCTTTGTTTGTTCACTTATTTTACTCTTTATGCGTTGTTATTTTTTAAATCATTTTTTTGGGGGGGGGGGATTAGAATTTTTTTTTTAGTTAAAAACTGTTATTTTTAAAATGAATTTCTTGGAGCCTTCCGTCACCTGAAGTAAATTAATCCTCGCATAGATGAGCCTGATCAATTTTGAACACTACTAGATTCTTTTGAAGGGAAAAAAAAGTCTAATAGGGTGACCGGGGGGGGGGGGGGGAATTACATCCCTTAGCCACTAAAGTAGTTTGGTAGTCTCTCATACTACTCTGTTCAGTAGGCCTTAATCTGCCATTCACATCGGCTAGATTTAGCTGTGCCGCTGCTCACACCACCAAAAGGATTCAATTTTCGACACTCATGCCATAAACGTAGTCTGTTGGGAGTTGGGACTGGGTGATGATGGGAAGGGAGGGGGGGGGGGTAACCGACCTTTTTATTTGTAAAACTTACGGAAAAAGTACGATTCGATTGTGATGGCTTGTGAATAAACAGAATTCTGGCTCTTTACTATTATTTGTTGCCCTGAGAAGGGCCGTTATTTGGTAATCTGAAAAGAGCAGTTTTTATTTAAAGTTTGTAAACTGGTCACTCACGCAAGCTCAGGGAGATCCTGACAAAATTAGGAAGTCATCGTCATCATCACTTTAGAGTCTTCTACTTGGTCGTCTTCATTGCTGTTATCTGCTGTGATGTTGAAGATCAAAGGGTTCTACTACTTTTTCGACGAGAGCATCTTTTTTCGCAGTTGACTTTTCACGGCGTGCTCGCATGCTTTTTTTTTTTTTTCCATTTGGGAGCAGTGACTTTTCTGAGGGCAGCGTTCGTCGAACGTTCAATTTCTGCAAGCTTGAAGGTGACGTTTTCTCGAACAACGTCACCGTTCACTTGTGCTCATATTAAAGACGCCTTGTCACCTTTTCAACTTCTTCTTCGAGCAATATAAAGAAAGTAGCGGTAAATTAAAAACGGGACAACACTATTCGCAGCAGCGCCGCGATTTTCATAATTAAAACGAGATCACGTGACCTATACACACCGGCCTATTAGATGACGGAGAATCTGGAACGTGGATGCTGTGTTTAGAGTATGGACAACGCTATCGAAATGGTGAACTAGCGCCTTTAACTTATTATAGGATTGAACTTGCGGTAAAGGTGAGCGGGCACCCAAAGCACTACATGACCGTGTGTTGCTGCCAACTCATCAATAACGTATCGTTTTCGGGCAGGGTTATACTCTTTAATGAGCAGGTACAGTTCGGGTTTACGCATGTCTTCCATAAATGGAATAGCGCGGCAGGTTAACCAATCCATTATGTCGCCTTTCAAACTGTTGCTGTTGGGTGCAATTTCGACTTGTACGCTGTGGTAAGGAGCATTGCTCATAACGATAACACTGTTAGCCGGAATGTTAGGCAATAGTTTATCTTTAACCAACGAAGAAGCCGCAGATAAATAATAATAAAATGATTTTCTTTGCTTCATTTAAAAGAGCAAAGTGGACATGTAAGGGTCGGGGTGGACCACTAACAGCACGCCATTCTTTAAAAAAAAACAAACATTAGCACATTCGCATCAGCAAATGCACGTCAAAATTATAAAAAAAAATATATTCATGATTTCTTGAGGGAAAAAATGTGGATTAAAAAGAAAGAAATAAAGGAGAATGGAGGTGGTCGACCTCAAGGACAGTTTTTAAAAACTTACACAAAATTAAACTGGACAATTACCGCTAGTGTGTGCTTTAGGAAAAGTACAAATATCAAAATTACACATTTACCAATTCAAGACAAAATTGACTATCGTCAAAAATAAAAAATAAATAATAAAAACACAAAAATACAGATCATTCCTACTTATGGACAAAAATTGGGACGCAATAGGTGTCGTTTCAGGCAACACACGTTCAAACGCCTCTTGAAAATATTTACCGACGGGGCGGAAACAATGTCGTCGCTTAGTGTGTTCCAGACAGGAACAATTCGAACACAAAAAAATTATTTCCTACAGTTTAATTTAAATTGTGGGGTTACTAGCTTAAATCCATGACCTCTAGTTATTGTGGAAAATCGGAAACGAGCCAACAGCGAAAAACATACACTAGAAATAACGTAGTTCAGTAAGCCACCTTTATGCACTTACGTTTCGTCGGAGTGGCATGACCCGGATTCGAACCGGCTACCCAGTTCGCCCCCAGATCACTTGCATAGCGCCTTAGTCGCTATGGCCACATCCTCAACTGGCATAAAGATAACTCACTGGACCCGTTATTAAAGTCACAACCGTGACCAGGGCTCCATTCGACCGAAAGTCACTCGGCCAAAGACAATGGAGAGGGAAGACAAATCATACACTCAAACGGCTAAATAAAGGAGAAATAAATAGACTATTTATTTATCTAGTTATTGTCACATTACCAACCTCAAAAAAAGGTATGGTTATTGGGAGAAGATCATCCATCTCTTTGTGAACGTCTATACGGTTTTCATTCCATGCAATACAAGTTCGCCTCCTGCTACAAAACTATCGCCACTCCCAGCTTGGAGCAAAATTATTCGTTTTCCCTTTCCCACTGGACGCACGGGAACAGCTTACTTGGTGAGATACGCATATTTCACAGAATTGCTTTTGTTCATCCATGTCTCATCAAGAAACCCAATGTGGCGTATTTGTTCGCGCTTACAATAATTGTGCGAACAATAAAAACACCACATTGCGATTCTTGTTGAGTCATGAATGAACAAAAGCCATTCTGTGAAATATGTGTGGCACAGCAAGGAAGTTGTTCCCCGGCGTCTCGTACCAGTGGGTAAGGGGAAACGAATAAATTTGCGTATTGCTCGTAAATACATGCAGCGGGAAGCAACAATGTCAGTACGTTAGAGCAAAATTCTCTGATAATCAAATTTCTTGAACCGCTAACTTTTCAAAATAATACACGTACTATACAGCAGTGACATTTGCCGCCATATTGGCACCAGTATGGGTTTTGGAGGGAATAACTACAAGGTGCACTACATAAAATTGGAGGGAAAAACAACCGGAAGAGCGGATTTCTTAGGCTTAAAATAACGTTGTTTTCTCCAACAACAAAAACCGCGCGTTTTAGGTCTAAGAAATCACTCTTCACAGCATCGGCTGCGGTGTGACGCCGTTCTGTTTCTCTCTACAGTGCCCCTTGTAGCTAACCCATTAAGGCTCCAGCATAGAGTTATATACTATAATACAACGTCGTGTCACTGCTCTATAGTCGACCGACCAATAAATCCAATACGTTGTGTTGAGCTTCGGCTATGACCTTCTGTACTCCTTTCTAATGTGCATGTCGGCTACAATTTGCCATATTACTCGACATGCAAAGCCGTCGGGCGCACTCTTTGGGGACCCCCGCCGGGCGTATGCAACAATGGCTATCGTTTTGCCTCTTGGGCAATCCTCTTAATAGTAGAGAAGCTCCGCTGTAAGCTTCATTACATTCTTCTTACTCTTTACGGGACTGGTGAGGGGATACATCCTGTTGAAGACAATGAGCGACGTAGAGAATGAGTTCCCTGGCTTGTACAGCTTTCCCTTGACGAAGCTTGGTTAACCTGGAACTGGAAGCGACGGCCGCCATTGTTTTTCTGACTGATATCGATATCAACAAGGCGCTCGGCTTCCAAAAAAATATAATAGATTATTTCCGTTCATTCTCGGGGAGGGGGCGGGGAAGAATGCAAGATTTGCTTAGGCGACATCGTCACTTTGTTGTGACATCTCGTGGGAAATCTTGGCCCTTCTGATCTCGTTCCAAGACCAGCTATCCTTATTATTTATTCCAAAATAGAATGTGCTTGGGAATGTGGTCTCATTTGCTATTGCAGTTTCTGAGAAAGATTTTATGAGCTAAAGGCGATAAATCCATTACCGAGAATCCACGATAGGGCAAGTCGATGAACTTTTTGTGGAATATCTTAGAAGCTGAAATCCTTTTACCACAGGGAGCTTGGATTATACTTAACCTTGATAGGATGGGTCCACTTACTATTACGATTAACTGCGAGAAACTATGCGAGATTTTAAGAGCTGCTTCAAACGCGTCTGACGTCTCTGCTCCCATTTCGCGCCATTTTACTGATTCTTGCATCTCATTGGCTTTTGATTTTGCTGATGAATCGACGCAAATATATGGACTAACAAACGAACGAGTACTCATCAGCTCCAACTGTTTAAATTGTTTTAAAGTGCATTAACCACCAGCACAATCGACAATGCGACTGAAAACCGCCACAAGCGATCATCGTAAAAGCACGCCATTGTTTTGGTTTGGAAATAATGACGTCACCAACTCTCGACGTGGGTAATCGGATAAGAATTTCTTGTTTTGTTTTAATAATGTGTATTTTAACGTTCAGTAAAGATTGAGCGATGGGATATTTCATAATTATTCATTAATTTTGTTTAAAACTTCTCGCTAGTTGAAACGAACCTTTATGTTGGTTTCGAAAAACCAAGCGTCGTCTGCTTCGAGGATTGGTTTAGAAGCAAAAACGTCATCAGCTGAATCTCGCTCGTGTATACTTTACCATGGGAAATAGCTGTGCTATAGCTCAGACGCGTTCAACTGAGTGAACCGACCCTAGAATAGTAGAAGGTCCCTGCCTTTTGCTATGTCCGGAAGCAAAAGCGCTGTCAACTGAAATGTGCAACAACATCATCTCGCTTCAACTCGTGAACTCTGCATAAACTCTACTAATTAATTTGGAACAATATATTAAATAAATAAAGTAATATCTACAGAAATTAGTTGAAAATCCTATGTTTTCTGATAAGCTATGGTTTATGTGTTATGGTGTTATGGTGGTTTATGTATTATGATGTGATGAGATCCTGATCGGATGCAACTGGTGCTCCAGATTGTATTGAATGAATTACATGTAGTATAGCTAAACAGTGTTTTAGTAAGGAAGTGGCTAAGGCTATTTACAGGTACAGTACCTGCGAACAACTGGCTATTTACAGGTATACAGTATCTGTGAACAAC
>JAHWFP010215431.1:27657-39323 GCA_023313725.1 Lithobius niger
ATACCTGCATGCAACTGGCAATATACAGGTAGGGTCCCTGCGAACAATTGGCTATTTACAGGAACAGTGCCTCTGAACTACTGGGTATTTACAGGTGCTATACTTGTAAGTAATTGACTATTTACCAGTACTGTATCAGTTACTACTGGCTTTTCACAATATAGTTCTCGAAGAGTGAATGCGTGCTCCAAAGCCAAGAGACTCCAATGGCACGCGTCCATTTCTGCCTCAATCTTACTTCATCATTAATCACCATTAACTGATCTGTCAGGCAAACCATTTGAAAGAAAATTGGAAAACTGAGATAAGACCTTTCATTTTGTCACTAATCGTTATTGTTACTAAAGTCAGCAGATGTGCTTTACAGTGACATTTAACGTGTAATTCCAGAGCTCTCTCCGTTCTTTGACAATACGCCTTTACTTATAAATAAGGATTTTGGGGAGGCCCTTCAATTACAGACTCGCGCGTTATTACCACTCGTGGACTCATGATTAAGATGATGAAATATTTAATAAAGCAAACTGATGTTAACCGGGCCAAATGTGAGCGATGTGGGCCATATTTTACCGGAAAACGTGAATAAATATATAAATACATTCATTTTGCATGTTCACGAATGGAGAACTATCGTACGATTCTTCCGTGGCACCATCTGCAGGGATGCCAGAGGTCCTTACACATAAAAATATCGACCAAATATCGACCGAATATCTACTGAATAAGACCTCGTCAGACATACACGAACTGAAAAAATAAAAAACCTAAATGCAATCAACAGTCACCAAGATGCGTGATAATGTTTGGTCTACGGTTATAAAAAAAAAACAATTGTTTGTACGGCTGATTCATCCTCCCTTCCAAATAAAGTTCTAAACCTGGCTCGTTAAAATTATAAGTTTCGTTTTTTTTATCACAGCTTTTCATTGCAGGGAAGGAAATCCCCCCCCCCCCCAAAAAAAAAAATAATAATAATAAAACTCTTGCCCATAATGATATACCTCCGCTAGCGGTGTAGCGAAAAGGCGGGGCTCCATTCATGCTGTAGAGTAACTCAAAGAGTTCGTTTTTCGAAGTGAAACCGGAAGTTCACGTTTTATAACTACTTTCGCGTAGAGACAGTGACAAATTGCCAATATAAAAAAAAAAACTTACGGTAATGTGGCTTTTTTCAATATATTTATTTCAATACTCAATTTTATCGACTTTTATCGACACAACAGAACTTTATCGACTTTTGACGACTTAGAATAAAAATAACGACCAATTCGATAATTATCGACCATCTGGTAGCCTGCACCATCTGTCATCATTTGTATCATTAGCCTTTATCCAGTAGTGTTTAGTGTGAGAATATACCTTCATAATTTTATAACAACAACTAACCAATGGAAAGCCAATAAACGGCATCCACCAGCCAATCACGACTACTTAACACCGATTAAACGACCACACGGTATTTTATCAGATTAAACTACCAGCCTCATGCCTCCATCTTGGTTTTTACGATCGACTCATCAGAATTCTGTTTTCCGCAGTACAACGAAAGGTTGAAAGAACAGCATTCGGTAGGCCTAAACCAATTTCTAAACGTATACGACGTACCTGATAGCCAAATGACACATTATTTGAGTTCCCGGCGATGTGCGCATAATGTTTGGTTACCATAGTGACCGAAGGTTACGTGAGGCCGCACTTATTAGGTTAGCCCTATCGCCGCTACTATGCGAAGCGTAGCGGTAAAGGCAAACCCCAGTACGTAAATATTACGCGAACCTTGAATTAACTGAACTAGTACAAAACAAATTAATAATAATTGTCGTAAAACTTAGTATTGTTACGGAGCAAATTATATTTTAAATCTAAGCAACAACATTTTCATTATAAATAAAACACGTATTTACTTTGGTTGAAGCGCTCTGACAGGCTATACTTCGTCCTATCACGAAAGTTGTTCGCGGTTTCGGTAAATTTGTGACGGATCGTTAGGGAAACAAAACTGCTTTATTTATGCATGCGGCGGTAAAAAATACCATTCCTACATACACTAAACAAAGCAGTAATTAGTGCATCTGGCAACAATTTGTACACTTTCATCATTTCGTGCAGACAGGAAACGTGAATTCAAACAACAAGCCACTGCCGTATTATGCAACGGTTGAAGTGATGTTTAAAGGAGACGGTATATTCTCGTTTCAAATACGACTCCAGCGTAGTTTTAAGTATCGATAAATTTTCTCAACCACTCGTTACATTTCCAAGCTGATAAAAGCACCTCGCACAAGCGCTCGGAATTTTTTCAGCTTCGGAATGAAACTCGTGATTGAGAAAATTTATCGATAAAAAACTATACGCTCTCGTGATATTATTACTGATAAAACTACGTAAAAATAAAATCATCGTTATTCTGAAAGTCACTTCTGGTGTAGTGTCAACAGATGTCACAACCCGTCCCCAAAGCCGTGGTCAATCCACGCGCCGAACCACGACCTTACTGCCAAACTATAACGTTGTTGCTTCGTTGTTATATAGCCGCCATATTGTGTTCCCCCGAAAGACGCTCTCAAGAACTGGCATGATAGTTTATAGTGGCCATGACCTAAGTGAATCGTATAGCGAGACGAAGAAAAGTAAAGGGATAAATTTAGAGTGACAGTTCTCATTGTCTCCGTGAGCGGCGCGTTATCTCCCCCACACCCCAGGTTTGAAAAAAAATAAATAAATCTACGCCCTTTTGCCGCCCTTTGATAGTCTTTCAGAGAAGACGTCCTGAAGTTTTTCCTTTTAAACCATTTCGTTTGAAATCCACTGGATGATTTGGTAGTCACGGGGGATGTCTTCAGCTGCAGCAATGAAACTACGTGATCGGAAGGAAAGGAGGTAATCTGCCTCGCGGGAAACACGGGACTCGGGACGAGAATTGGGTCCCTGTCCGTTCCGACGGCTGGGGAAAAAATGAAGACGACGGGTTCCATCAATTTGTGATCCAAATTGATCGTGAAAAAACATCTCGGCAGGGGCCGTTCGATCTCAGGTTTTTTTTAGTTCTTAAATCCACGAATCTCCATGATGCAATCTGAAACAATTGCATAAATCGCTTCAGATTCGACGGCTATATTTCGTTTGAAAAGGAAGAATCTGATTCTGACTTCGTTATCTCTATCCAAGAGTAAATCTGGAAAGAAATCAGAAAAAAACACGAAATCTCTTGAGTATTGAACTACCAAGAATTCATGTAATTAATTTAAAGAACTGTTTCAGACTAAAAAATAAACTTGACTCAACTAAGAAGTAAATACCTGCAACTTCGTCTGTGGAGAAATAAATTCGGCAAGATGAGGCCAGAACTTTATATAATAAATATATTTAATAATTTACCATCTGACTTAAAAAATATAAATATAAATATAATGAACTGAAAACCAGCATGAAACAAAAAAAGATTGATTAAAAAAAAATATTAGTACTCAAGAAAAAAAAAACATTTTTGAAGGAGAGAGCGAAGTAAAATTATTTATTGTTGTTGAATGTAAATGTAAACAAATGTCAGTGTAATATTATTGACATAAATAACTTCTTCCTTCGTGTCACCTTACGAAATAAATATATATTTATCATATATATAAAACAAAAAAAACAAAAAACAAATCGTACGTTTCGAGAAAAACAGTATTGCACTATGGAAATAGTAGCCTCGACTAATGCTACCGAGAATTGTTACGTAGAGCGTAATGATGTTAGGTGGGTTAGAATATAGCATACGCTTTGTATCGCTTCCAGCAATGAACTAATCTTAAGTTAAATTATCATATGGCTTGTACATTGCTCTGATATTATGTGTTTGAACTTGTAATGTATTTTTCCACGTTCAATTCGCAACTCAGTGGCACGGAGCGCCCCCATAATAAGGACATCTGCCGAAGCGCATCGTATCTGGACACAGCAACAATGTAAACTCGGCAGCAAAATCAGGATCAATACAATAGCTAAGAAGATTTCTAAACCCGTTAGGCCGTGATTATATAACTCAGTCGAATATAATAATAATAATACTTTAATTAGCAATTCTCGAAGCGATATAAAATAGCTTGTTCGAGTTCCAAATTGCATCATATTTAGAAACTGAATCACTATTCAACAGTCTTGGCGACAGGTTGGCGTTATCTCAAATTGCATTGTGTACATGTCATGTAGTTCATGATGACCTCAAACATTAAGTTGATTTAATTATATGTACATTAGTTATAAGGCCATGCAAAGTTAATTGTTTGGTTTACAGGCGCGTGTGGGTGCTTTAAATTATCGCGGGTCAAAACTTTTTATTTGAAACTTGGTTCACCCGCTAAAAATCACATTTTCGCCAAATATTGACCGTTTTTGACATTCCAGTACACCATTCTAACCGCCTCGAAACGAGCTTTCCAATGGTGCCGATTTCAAACCTCTAGCTCATACCACTAAGAAGTTATTTGACAAAAACTAAAAAACTTTGAATGTGAGATGACATAAATAACATATTTAACAATATTATATTTTTTTAGGCTGACTTCATAAGCTTTGAGCTAGGTACATGCTAAAGAAATGTGGTTAATGAAATAAAATAAAAAAATAAAATAAAATGCCTGGTTGCCTGGTGCTTCAATTTGCAACCTCGCCCGTAAACCAAACAATTTTTTTTGCGTGGCCTAATAAATAAATTTTTTATTTCTTTTACTAACTTTCCTTGAAGTAATATTTTTAGATCTTTTAAGTTGTAGTATTCCTTCGTTGAAAATGTTTGACATATACCAGGGTCTGTTATTTTATCATATAAAATTATATTGTTCCCCTTGGTAGTGTGAATGTTTCTTTACTAGTTCTTAAATTTAATTTCTACTCTATTTTGTAGAATTTGATTTCATTTATTTAATTATTTCTCAATATAATGTAGTCTTTAGGTTTTACAATTTTCAGTATTTTCGTTTCCTTAGTCATTAGTTCTTTGTTTTTGTTGTTTATGTCCAAATAACGCTTTGAATTTTTTGTCGAAAATTAAATTGCTGTCAGGAGCGGAATTTTATTTGTACACCTCGTTCACCGCAAATTAGTTTACGTCTCTCTATTAGATAATCTGATGTCAAATCAAGAATCAGATGTCAAATTGTGACGGTGTTGGTACGAGTAATGGAGACGACACATATTTATGCTTTAAGCCCCGAATTACTCCCTCCTCGCGTGCCCTGCTGCAAGGCGTTGCGCACCGGATTAGGTCGAATCCCTGCAGCCGTTTGAAAATCCCTTTCTCCGGCCACTTTAGAGTCTTCGAATTGTACGTCTTGTTCCGTTGTCTATACCACACGCCATGGCTGTTTGCTGTGACGTGCATATCACGTGACTGGGCTAGTCCAATCAGACGGCCAAACAGCAGTTGTTCTCCTTCGTCATTGGCTAACTCATGGTGACGTCACGGCAAACAGCCATTGCGCATGGTTTAGCTTCTTGCATCCGCACACCCGAAGGTGTGGGAGCCTTCTGGTCCCGTTCGCTCGTTAGAACGTGCTTTATATAGCAGCGATTTCCCGGACGAAAGAGGCAGACGGCGCGAACGTGTGCAGACCTGCCGCAATTGGCAACGATTGCACGCCCTAGCCTTACAGAGAAGCTTCCTTTGGGTTGCTTCGTTAGTGGCTGCGTGCATCATGGTTCGCTCGTGGATGCACGGTGCCACAAAATTTAAAATTTTGTTCAATGTAGTGCGTGAGGGAATCCGACTTGCACTTTGCCTTGCCCGCAGATTTTGCCTCAAAATAAAAACTAATCATTCCCAATTCGGCTGCTTAACTGACAAGTCCTCCTCCTATAAATTTCTTTCATACCGACCTTGTAACCTACGTGCACTAACGCCAGCATTAAATTCCATCTTTAGTAACCGAGCCACCCAGTTTGGCCTCGACTATCTTTTTCCATTCGGTTGTGAGTGGCCCCCGTCTGTCCCCAGTAATCTTCGCGCTTGGAGGTATACGATTTGAACCTTCAGGCCATCACTTGGCGAATGTTTTGGTGTGTTGATATCACTACTTTGAAGGGCCGAACAATTCGGAACTTGACGGTCCCTTTTACCATTTTTGGTTTTTGATATGATTTATTCAAGCCAGCAAAGTCAAGAAATTGTTTCTCGTATACAGAAACCTCACAAATCAGCAATGGATGAGGTTTTTTTTTTCGTTTACAAGCCGTATTACGTACCACAACTGAGCCTAATTGGCTTTTCACCACACTATATAACTTCTCAATGCTTTAATTTATTGAGTTGACGTACAGTCCAATGAAAAGGACTCGTCCAGACGATTGAAATAGTGTCTTGAAACATCAAAATTGGTTGTAAGAAATTAATAAAAATAAACTAACCAAAGCGGGCGCTTTTTATAATAATAATACATAGGTTTGTTGCAGACGCAACCGGAATGGCAAGGAACTGGTGGTCACTATAACTGCCATCCGAAGTTAAAATTAATAAAATAATATAAATTACAAAAGTTAAACAGTTTAAAAGTTTAAAACGAAAACGATGGCTCGGCTGCAGAGGAAGGGTTGATGGTAATGGGTCGGGGTCACGAATGCCTTACCACCAAGGTTAGACCTACCAGGGACACAATGGACCCCGATGGCATCGCCAAACGTGAAGGACAAGTGAGGGGGGTATCATTGTCAATGTTTCTTAAAAAATAATAAAATAATACATCATAGTTTAAAGATTGGTCAAAACCAATTGTCAATCTTTTTGTAGGATGCGGCGTTGCCTGAGAATCAACTTTTCAACTTTGTTAGCCTTATTTTATGAAATTCTTTGAGTCATAAGTCATCTTAAGCAAACTAATGCTCTTATAGGACCAGGCACCATTTTGAACCTTAGTAGGAAAGACGTTTAAAAACCAGAAAGCAACGTGACATGGGAAAGAACAACCCGGGGATTCGAACGAATAATTTTCTGTTCATGGTAGGATCCGAGGGAGCGTCTAAGACTAAAAAGGAGACTGGTAGTGGTCTCACTTTACCCTGACTGGTACGTCTGATATAGATTCAGTCAGGATCCTCTTTCCAGTTCTGATAATATCAGTATCAACTTCAGGCAATTAGCCTGAGATCATCTGCCTTTCTAATTAGACTTCTTAATTTTCACCATTTCGTAATTTTTTGTATTATAGGTATTTTTAATGCACAGTGGTGACGTCACGCTAACACATCCCCATGCTAAAACTGAATCGTTAATCTGAAAACCCACACACGTCACCGTGGGTTAATTTAGATAACCCACACTTTTTGATAACCCACACTCTTTTGATAATCAAACATTTTTTACTGGGTCTACACAATCCCTACTCCACCGTGTGACATATTATGACCAACTTTTCATGACGACCATACACAACACGAATTCAACCAACACACCCACACCATTGCATCCAACATAAACAGGCACATATTCGTACCGTCGGGGCAACCTTTTGTCCCGATGGTACGAAAACTAGGCTGACAATCTTTGCAATACACCT
The DNA here is from genome assembly GCA_023313725.1 of Lithobius niger. Lineage (NCBI taxonomy): Eukaryota > Metazoa > Arthropoda > Chilopoda > Lithobiomorpha > Lithobiidae > Lithobius > Lithobius niger. The sequence goes on from JAHWFP010215431.1 coordinate 35,190, forward strand.
AAACTACGAAATCCGAATATTTTGTGGATGCCGGTGGGTATCAAACACAAATTAGCTTGCGCCTGGGAACAACGATGGAGCCATAAGTGCATAGAAAAAAAACAGAGTATTTAATTTTCGAAAGAACTTTGCTTTCTTGGTAACAACTGTCTTTTCTCGTGACCACTAAAAGCAAAATTCTTTCGAAAATTAAATACTCTGTGTTTTCAGGCACTTGTGAGTCCATCCTTGTTACCAGGAGCAAACTAATTTGCGTTTGACCTAAACTACGACTCAATCCCACAGTGCGTTTTATACTCTACTAGTAAAGTAGAAAAAATACGGCTGTACCTTAAACACGGAATTCCGAAACATGGACAAAAAAAAAAGTACGTCTACCCGTTCCTAGACAGGTAGTGTAGGGACAGATCCGGCAGGACTGCTAGGTGATCGTCAGGTACACTGGACGTACTAATTAGGGCAGTGAATGCTGCTTTAATTTCATGGACCTGCCTGCTTGACCCCTCTCTTCAGTTTGCCTTTCTCTCCAAGCAACTCACTGTTGCCCTGAATTTACTGTATTATCTTGTAACAATCTTGGACAATAACAATGTAAAAGTATTGTAAATCAATTCATAAGCTCGAGGGTTGCCATGCCAACAACACTCCTTCCATTCCAATCCAACCAAGCCAAGAGTAAGTGCTAATTTCGATGCCTAACTAGAAATTGTCCTCCCTATTTTTTCCTCCCCTTTGCCCCAACCTAAGTCATCATGCCCCCAATATTCTCACTATAATTCACCATAATCACATCTGTAATTAAGCAGGGTTTCATTAAGGCAGGTGAGCTACGACATCAAATTATCCTGAACTAGTAAAACATCTTTGGCAAACTTATGTTAAATTACTGTTTCATAGCTTCACTGTTCCACCATGTATTAACCAAACCAACTCATTCACATTTCCGCCCGAACGTAGTCCCGTATCCCTGCAGTAGTTTCTAGACTGAAAGTTACCGTTCAGAAAGTTATATCAGCTGCGTGTAAATGTTTAAATTCATTATAATTCACAAATATAATTTTTTTAAAACTGAAATGAGTCGATATGTTAGCGTGTCGTCATACCTTACCATTAAAACACATATCCGTGAGAAATCGGTGGTTAACTGGAAGTAATAGCTCATTTGCCCGAAACGAGACGCAGTCCAGTGTCTTGGGGTTAGGGGGAAATCACACGTGCTTCGCATTCGTGAGGTCCTACACTCCCTCGACATTGAACTGCTCCGTTCTCGCAAACGTGCAATTATCGCCGGCTAACCGCCATTAGGGCGCGTTTACGCAACGACTCGCCTTTGCATTCTCGCAGCTAGAACTCAATCGCGATGGCGAATGTGACATTGCCATGGTAACAACGTTAAATGGATTACCTAAATCCGACATCGTTCGAGTAAATACTTGCAGTCTTGTGATCCGTGCCAATAATATAAATAATTCCTCATGACAAAACAATTTCCCAAACGCTTCTGAACTCACGTTATTTGCTGTTTTCGTTGCGAGGCGGCAGACATAAAACCGCCGCCATGTTGGAATTTGAGGTGATTTCTAGCTTCTAGCTGCGAGAATGCAAAGGCGAGTGGTTGCGTAAACGTGCCCTTAAAGCAGAATACAAGGAAGAGTGAAATATATTAATCAATCTCAAAGAAAACACGAGTAAAGCAAAAACAAACAATTTATAGTCCTGGGGTTGAGTCTGAATTGGTGCAGCGGTCTTTTCTTCTTCCTCATATTAGTGAAGAATATCTTTTATTATAGTCTTTATTACTGATTGTTAACTCTACCACGTTGAACCGCTGATCAATGCCTCGTGCTCCAAACCCTTCCTCTTGTGAAAATGCAAGTTCCAAGCTGAATTTTTTACAGACCTATTCATTTAGTTAAAAAAAAAGAAAAGACAAAAAACTAAAAAAAATACTATTCCATTAACGATTCCCTTTTCATTCACTTTCGGTTTTTTTTCCCCGTTTCTTTACTTTCCAAAAAGACGAGAGCTGTTACAGCATGTTACACCGATGAAAGAAAATTCGAACTGAATAACAATTTGAAAGAGAGTTCAACCAACACCAAACAGGAAGAAGCCTCGAGGTCGAACAACGAAACAACAGGAAAGCAAACAGAAGGAGGAAAAGGATGGATGGGAAGAGCTGGAGAGGGGGGGGGGGGGGGGGGAAAAAAAAGAAAAGGGGGTTGGCATTCAGATGCTCACCAAAAACGTGTTTTCGAGTTGGATATTCAGCAGTCCCCCCAAAAGCCTCATCGATCAAAGCTGGGCTACGACGCTACCGCGTGTTGTTAGGTTCGCCCAAGTGAAAAGGACAGAGAAAACCTCTTGGGCCGTGCGGAGTGCTTGGGGTGTGGTTTAGGATGGAGGGGTGGGGGTGGTTCAGAGTGAGGATGCGCCTGGTGAGTGGCCATTTACGGATGACAGCTGATAGAAAAATGTAAAGCTGCTAGCACAAACTGCGTGGATCAACTGTGAGTAAAAAGCAACTTATCCCATTAGCAACAAGAAGAGTTTGTTTTTCACACAGTGAAAAGGGACCACAAAATGCCATCCAAATAAAAAAAAATTTAAAGCTCGCAGGCAAATGCAGAAAGGGTGTAGCTCAAAAACTGTCGTTCTCAGGAAATTACGTTTAAAGTTTGAGTCTGCTCAAATCTTTATCAAATCGATGTCAAAAGGTTTTTTGAATTACTGAATCCGTTATTCTACAGGTTGAACTGTTCCCTGTAAATCATAGCATTTAAAACATTATTTTAATGTGCAATAATAAAAAAAAACACTTTTTACTTATAATTAAATCATTAATAGCATTAATATTGTAACGTAAAAAGGATGTAACTGTAGTTATTACCACTTCTGACCAACAGATTGTTACGCAAAAAAAGGTGCAAATGCCGTGGTTTCCAGGAAGTAGCAGCCTTTTTGCGTGACCAATCTGCAGACCTAAGCAAGTTACATCCTTGTTGCCGACTGCTAACTTTTGATTGGCTGGAGATATGTTCTTGAAATTTTTTTTGCCAGTAATTGGCGACAGTGGGAGTAAATTGAGCACTGTTGTTCAAAAAGGGTGTCACTCGAGTTACACCCTTTTTGCAGAACAAGGCCGAATGTTTTATAAACAATATGAAGGCAACGAAGCAAACAGTCAGCATTAAAGACTGATCTTGTCAGGATACAAGGTACTCTTTATCTTGTGTACTCACAGTGCAAGGGTTAAAGCTGATTATTTCCTTGGTTATCCTCTACCTTGTGATTTATTGTTTGTTTAATCTGAAGGCAGTCTCGGAAAAAGAAGAAAAAACAGCAAAAGTTCATTCGGTAGGAGAAGTAGCACTATTTTGCACAAGCCCTGTAAGGAATATCTTGTTTAACGTAGGCTAACCGGTTAAGTTCCAACCCTGTTTTATCACAATCCTTGTGAAGTGTAGTTGCAAGCGCTCCATTAAGCACAAATCGTCTAAGTAGCAGATCTGGGAACTTTAATTTTTAAGTGCCAGATCCTTACAAGATTTAAATCCTCTTAGCGTTAACTGAAAATACTGTAGACTGCAGGCCAAGTCAACTGTAATATCTACTGCACGCAAAACTTATTACCGTAAAACCTGTAATATCCCAGCCGAATTATGTACAAGTGCTGGTATAACCCCTTTTTAGGGCAATCTCTGAATTGCAAGTCCAGACTAGATAAAGTTATAATAATAATAATATAATAATAATAGTAATTTTATTGCATAATACAAGCTCGAAGTTCAAGCAGAACTTGTAAGAGCAGCAATACACAAAACATGAAATAATAAATACAATAAATACGGTATATACAGTAAATTAATTCGTTACAATATTACATAATATAGTTAAGTTCTTTAATTCCTTTTTAGTTTTTTGTTATTGTTCAAGTAAAAAAAATTTTAAATTCTAGTTTCAATGTTTTTATACTTGGATAATTTAATAAGTCCTGTGTTAAAAGGTTAAAAATCAACGGTATATTGTAACTTTTATTTCTTAATCCATATTTGTTTATCATCTTGGTATCTCGTATCGTCTTACGATAATAATAATAATAATAATAATAATAATAATAATAATAATAATAAT
>JAHWFP010215432.1:0-26724 GCA_023313725.1 Lithobius niger
GAAACGGTGGTCAATTCTGATGACAGCCTACTGCGACCACAGTCGATTTTCACCAAAGGAGCCATTGAATTATGGGAAGAATTAGAATCCTAAAAATAATACAACAATAAAACTTGTAAACCTAAAGTTATAGATTTTAAAAACAAGCTAATGAAGATATCGTAAGTCGCCTACTTAATGCTAATGAGCTGGTGCTGTAAAACTGATAAAATAGAGGAGGGCGTTAAATCCAACAAAGAATTTTTACAACCTTACTTCTGTACACGGAGACTGGCTGCATTACGGAATGTCAGCAGTTGTGTGATAAATCACTAGGGATCGCCCGATATGAGTTTTTACCGAATCCGATCCGATATCGATGAAAGGTAAACCGATAAGAACTGATCCGATATGATACCGATGTCGAAGCCGATAATAATATATAAAACAAAAAAACACACCTAAAAATTTAATTTCCATAATGCATATTCAGATTTTTGTTTTGCATGGGTTCCAACTACTGAGATTATCCAAAAAGTTCTTTGCAGCAACAACAGCATTTTTACTCTTATTCCTACTTATGGATTCAGTACTTTCTTCTTCTAGTTAGATTTTAAGTTGGTCGTTGTAAAAGTTATGAGCATCAGAACCATCACGTGCTGCATTTTCATTACAAACTGAGCAAATAGCTTTCCTTTTCTCACTTGGTTGTTGCTTTTGCCGCACTTTGCGTTAGTTTTTTGGGGGAAAACGGTTGTGTTTCTTGGTGTAACGAATAGCTGTAGCGGAAGCCTTACAGTGGTCCGATAGCAATATGGCAAAAATACTGATAAATACCGATTATATCGATACTGATATCAATATCCGACTATCCCTATAAATCACGTGCCGTACACAATTTCGGTTTGATCTAACATTAAAGATATTCACCAATAGTAAATTTGTGAAATCTTTTGTGACGCAACATGCATCGGTGATATTGTTAAAGTTTCCAGCAAGTGAAGGAATGCACTAGGAAATATGTTCAAGGAAGGAATGAGCTTATTATGCATCCGTAAATTATGGTGTGAAAGTCTGATACATCCTTGGGCTCCTGATGTAAAACTGTAAAGGTTAACTATGTTAACGGACAATGGAGGGAGCCATGGCACTTGATTCTTAATTTTCCGTTGGCGAACAGTACCTTTATTTTCATTTATTCACAAATTAATTTTATTAGGTCATGGCTTCTCCAACGTTTAACATAATTCACCATTAAACCATTTTACATGGGTGGGTGCTTGTTCGACACGGAGTTAAATAGGCGATTGGCAGTAGAATAAAGTTTAAGCATTGTAATTACAGCAATAGACTTACATGTCGTTCAAGAATGATTTTCTTCTTAACAACACAGCTGGCATTTTTTATGAGGACAAGTTGTGCCTTCTTTTTACGCCAATGCCAACGCAATCCGGTCAAGATTATTACTGCAACTGCAAACACAGCCAGTAGTAAGAATCCTAGAATTATGTGCAGAGGCTCAACGCCTCCTGCCCAAGAAATTGGAGCAGCCTCCGGATCCACTTCTTCGACCTCTGAAAAAATAAATTAAAACGGTTTTTTTTTTTAAAAGATTTGACAATTAAAACAAAATTTACGGTTCTTTTTCTCACGGTTATGGCTACATGAAAGAAATATATTTTATTGCATGAATTTTTAGAGAATTCCCATCTCAAGCAAATGTGTTGGCTCCAGCCACAATCAGTCAGTATGTTTGGAAACGAAAATATAATTTCTCATCAATTTATGTGATTTATAAGTGTTTATTAGTGTTTTTTTGCAACCATAAGAGTTAGGCAGAGAACAGTTTGTCGTTTAATCGTTCCAAGGGTTCATAGTGAAACTTTGGATCTGACAATTATTGTTTCAAAATCATGCTAATCAAATGAATCTCCATCAAACTATTAAAACTATTTTTAATAAAAATTCTCAGGGGCCATTAATTTTGTGCAGTTTACTGTGAATGCACATAATGGGTCCGACTGTATATTTTACCAGTCTAATCCTAGTACGGCGGATACGTTCTTTTCCACTATAGCAATGTCTACTTTATGGGCAGAGGACGTAATAATCACATAGCTTCTTGAGGGAAATCCCGTAAGACTACACACGACCGCTAAAGAGGCAGGGGAAGATAAAAGAATTGCTTGAATTACATGCGATTTTGGCCGTAATGGAGAAATTGCATCAGGTACGTTTGAGTAATGATCGCAGAGCCATTACTGCTATCTGAAAACGTTGGGGATACTTGGGGCAAGGTAGGCTTTTCTGCATTAAAATAGACTAACACTAGCTCTACACTGGTCGTACAAATGAATCTATGCACGTGCAGAGTTATTTTAGCCCCAATGGTAGTGGTGCCACTTTTTTGTTACGGTTTCTCCATGCGCAGCGAACATGGTGGCTGTGGTAAACCAATTGCCCCTACGAAGAGATGGAAGAATCAGTTGAGCTGTTTGTCTAACAAGGGTACTCTAAAACTAGTAATTTCATGATGCTACGTAACTACTTCTAGGAAGCAACACGTGTGCCGAAAAAATTTAAATCCTGTTGGTAACTTTCAGACAGAGAAAAAGTTTGTAAAATGGAACGCGATGCCATTAACAGTATTTTTCCTGCGATGGCAGTATTTTTCCTGAAAGAAATTTGACACCCTCCATGACTAGCAAGGTCATTATATTATTTTAGTGGTGTATAATAACTTGGTTTTACATGTAACGGGCGCTTTATTGACATTTAGAGTCAGGCTAGTCTATAAACTACTGAAAATCTTACCATCCTCTACAGCAAGCCAGGTGCTAGCGTAAGAGGTGCCAATGGAATTTCCAACAACACAAGTGTATTTTCCTGCTTGTTCATGCGTGACATTTGGAAGGCTCAGTACGAGTCGGTCTTGCTCCAATTTTAAATCTCCCCACTGTAAAAAAGATAAAAACAAATTACGCGAGATCAAGAATGAACTAGACTGGACAACATACGACAACATACAAATCGATACCACACTTGTTCCACCACCACCAATGAGGAAACAAAAGAAAGGGAAACAGAGGCATGCGACTACTGTACTAAAAAATCTTAAAAAAATTATACGTTGCACAATGTAGTAAGTCAGTATTAAACGGTATTCCTAAAATATGTAGGCATCTTATATCATCGGTTAAAAAGTTGTATTTTTTTTAAACTAGCAGAATGTATATTAGAAAGAGGTACGACTCGTAGGGAGAACATCAGAACTAAGAAGTTACCATTTTGTGATGGTGAATATTGTGCCTCATGGACATGAATTCAACTTTATCAACAGGCATTAAATATAAGTTGAAACATTACAACATGAAACTATGAGACGTGCATGCAAAATCTAAGGATACCCGACAAAATCACCGTCATCAGACAAACTCCGACAAATCACGTAATTTGCTGTACACTCTCACCTAAAAACACGCTTTTCATCAGACAATTTTACATTCTGATCAGACAATTTTCCATTCTGGATACCGGACACTTTGGTGGTACATTTTGCATGTATGCTGTGAGAAGTAAGGCAAAGTGTTGGGGTTGTCAGTCACACTCAGGAGCTCCATGTATCTTGTGTACTACGACTCTAAAAATAGCTAGTTGTTACGTATGCCTTTAGTCATTATTTGGCCCACTACAGTGTTAATTGTTAGTTTATCCAGCGTAGTTTACCAATCATACCACCCCATTCCCTCATTGCCGTTTCAATCAAAATCAGGGCTACAAAGTATAACTGAGACGACAGCAAACACTTCAAACTTACCTGCCGACACTCCAGTATTTTCTATTGCTGCATGTTACCAGACAAGAAAAATTACGCATAAGTAAGTGCTACAGGAGACAGGTGAGTGATTAAATAAAGACTAGGTGATAAAGGGGCGTTTAATGTATGTGGTACAGGAAAACATTTCATTTTGCAGCAGCAAGGTGAACAATTACAAGAAATGTATTTAATTCCAGGGTTGTAACCCCTGGCAAGAAATTTATTTACCCCCCCCCCCCCCCACATCTGCCAAAGAGGGAAAAAAGACGAGCAAATCATGGCCTATAGTTTGTTCCATGTTATGTTTGCAGGAAACTGACAGTATGACGCCACGTTTCCTTGCACTACGACTACAAAAACATGTGGATATTACTAAAGATCGTTTACATTGAAGTGTACAACTCATGATTTATGAAAATACTCGAGCTTCAATAATGACTCACAACTAATTTACATTGCTACAAATTTTCGATAGTCATTAAACACCCGTTGTGATGTGTTCAAACGCCGACTATCTTCATCTGGCTTCCTGCGTTCTGGACACTCTACTGCATCGGATTGGTCGTTGTTTGTTTTTTCAAAAACAAAAGACGACCGAACAGATGCAGTAGAATGTCCAGAACGCAGGAAGCCAGATGAAGATAGTCGGCGTTTGAACACATAACAACAGGTGTTTAATGACTATCGAAAATTTGCAGCACCGTAAATTAGTTGTGAGCCATTATTGAAGTTCGAGTATTTTCATAAATCGTGCGGATATTACACTTGTAGAATCAACATAGTTACTGTTAGCGTCTACGAGTTTGATTTTGACTTATATTTTGCACTTGTAGTGGAAAGGAAACGTAGCGTCATACAGTCAGTTTCCTGCAAACATAATGTTGAACAAACTATAGTGTGGAAATGGAGTTGTAGGGCTTAAATTCCAAACGGCCAAAGTTCGAGGTGGTTCCTAACAGAAGCCATTCCAGAGAAAACCCAAAATTTAAATCATCGTGGCCAACTCCTAAGTATTGTCTGCACAAATATTTCAGTGCCGTCTACTAAGTTTTTCTCTTCTGTTCCTACTCTAGTTTTTTTTTTTTTTTTTTAACATAAGATCTAATTACCTCAAATTAACTTCATAATAATAACTTTACAGCTTCCAGTGTTTTCTCTTAGCAAGTAATACCTAGTGCTATATGCAGGTCAACACTGTGCCTTTCACTATTAGGGCACACTTATGCAACAAGACTTCTCGCAGGTTGAAAGCGATTTGCTGTCTATTGTTAGTTATACACTACGACTTTCCAGTTTCTGCGACACGTCAATACATCAACAATTAGATGTATTATAACTAAGACCAGAAATATAAAGCGAAGTAGACTTAATAATAATTTTAAACATTGCTACAACATCGTCAACATTTCTCACCATTTCTAAAATGTTCCTATTGACTTACTGTGACATACACAACACCAAAAATCCCAGTTTTTCTTCAAACTAGCGAATTTTCGAAAATTTCTTAACAGGTTTTCTTCGTCAGGCTACGGATGTGACGAAGAAAATCCGTTAAGAAGTTTTCGAAAATTCGCTAGTTTGAAGAAAAATTGGAATTTTTGGTGTAGTGTACGTCACAGTAAGTCAATATGAATGTAAACCAAAGTAAAAGAGCCAACAAAATTGGTAATTAAATGTTCCTATTCTCACACAAGAACAGCTTCTAGCGGTGATTTGACGATGGGAGAAAACGTAACATCTAGCAGCGTGAATTCAAAATCCAAAAAGACACCCATTTCGGGTTTGTCAAATTTAAATGAACTATGGAATGTTGGCATCCAAAAATCAGTACGCCGTTTTGTACTGCAGTAGGAATTGTTTTTCTAGTTCGTAGTCATAAATCGACTCCGTGATGTCTCATGCACCACACTTTATGTCGCAAGCCGCTAGTCCGCAACGCTGCCATGATTACTAGTTGCAGACAGCTGGAAAGTCGTACATATCTGTTAAAGAGAAGAAGCAACAAGCATATTTAGTATTAAATAAGTAAACGGCAAGAATTTGTAGGGTTGGGGAGGAGAATTTGTAGTTCTAAACAGTCCCTATTGAAATGTGTTACGCTCATTCCTATTGGTTCCATCCAATTTTTCAGAGGCCGCCACACGTTCAATCTGGTTATTGTTGCTCATTTTTCAGCCCAAATCTAAAGTAAACTAAATTACACCTAAGCTAAACTAAATAATAATTAAACACAAGCTAGTTTCGTTTAGTTTACTCTTAGGGTGAAAACTGAGTAGAAATTCCCACATAAAACTCATGGCGCCCTCTATAAACTTAGACTGAACGAATCTAGATTCATACCTCATGAGGAATGAATCCAAGACGTTTCTGAAGGGGTCTCAGTCACAAATACACCCATTATGTTAGAGACAACACACCATACCATTTCGATGGCTAGCCATCATGTAACGTGTGGGTGTATACCAATACTAGATCGGATTCCATGAAGCAGTTTCCCCAACAATATTCATTTTTTTGAGTTGTTGTGCAAATGTGCACTAATGTTTCAATTTACAATACGGTGAAGAAATCACTGTTGACATGCTTATTTTCATAAAGTCAAGATGTGTTGCTTAGAAGAAAATGGCAAACCAACCCAACAAATACCGGAGGCCACACTTCCGCTTCAAATTCCTAGCAGACAACGACCGGTCGTTGAACGATGTTTTGAGTTAAAGTGGACTGCCTGAAGAAAATGATCGCCTGTGAATTTACATCTACAGGGCTACTGATCATTGAAAATTTGCGAAGATATGAAGTGATATCTTGACTTTATGGAAATAAGCGTGCCAACAGTGATTTCTTCAACGTATTGTAAGATGAATTTTCATAGTAAGCGGTGTGACGTTTTCAAAAATGTTTCAATTGCTTTGCTTATTCAACCAGTACTCTAGTACAAATTACTTTTGAGGGTTATAAATAGAGGTATGGAATTTGAACACTTACCTTGACTTCAACAACACGTAGATTTCCACGTTCATCAAAAAATGATCCATTTACTTCGTAATGCTTGATCCACTTGACATGGGGGTGCAAATCACTAACAAACTGACACTTGAACTGTGCACGCTCCCCTTCCAGTACAGTCAGGTTGCGGGGTTCCAAAGTAATGATAGGCTTGTGTGGCAAGCGATCTACAGACAAAGGCTCATTTCAGTACTTTGTCATCGTTAGTAGACCATCTTCAGTTCGCAAAGCACAATGACACACAAGAAATATGAGATTCTAACCCATTCATTAACAAATTTAGGCAGCTTTGCAGATCTTTTTGCTTTTAAACTAAGGTGGAATGGCAAACTTATACGTACACGAAAATTTGGAGGCCCCCTCCTTGATAAATGCAGGGGTTTTCCCGTGGAAATTTACATTTACTTACACTACTACCAAAGACTTAAAACTTCAGGACTTTTCCAGGATTTTTCCAGGAATTCTCAAAAGAAAGGAACAATAAAACAACGAAGACATAAATTTGTTAAAATATGAATTCTTCTGAGTAGTACTGCGATAAGCTGTAGTGCTGTGTCGGTTTCATCTTTTACGAATTGGTTCAGTTTTGGCTTTTTTTACGAAGGAAACTTCGATATCAGTTTCAGTTTTTCTCCACCTCCCCGTCCCCCCCCCCCCAAAAAAAAATGGTACTGTTTTCACCATGATTATCCAGTAGACCAGTAAATTTTCAGATTAAAAAAATTAAGCTACAACAATAGCAGATCATTATTGCTACAATATTTTTCTTCTGGAACATTATTTACTGAATATGGGGAATAGGTCGCAAGGAAGGAAGGAATAGGTCACTTGACTAGCTACTGCTGCCAATACGTTGAGTTTTAAATTCTTTATCAGCTACAAAAAAAAAAGGAAGAGTGGCTTAACTGTGCCTTATCAAAAGTTTATTTACAACTCAATGCACGACGTCTTTCTTAATTTTCAAGTTGTGATGCTCCAAAGCAAGTTTTTCTGCGTGCTTGGGGGACCGTTCGGAAATTGACCATTTTTTAAGTCAAAAAAATATCCCCAAGACCTACACTATGTTGGCGTATTTGCACGTGCGTCAGTTTTGATCGATTGTTTTGTCCAGGTACGCTAATCTCAAAAGGGAGCGGGATTACACTTGCATAAAATGTTGTAGTTGCCGTTTTTGAAAGTGCTTTATTTTAAAAAAATTTAACTAAGTGGTTCGGTATTTCTTTAATAGTTTAGTTGAAAAGAAAAACTTCCAACGTAGTAATCGATGCGCCACTCCTGGTGAATAACTCGTGAGGAGCGGTTTGTCAGCTGTAATCAGCTGGGCTGACCAAAATACTCCCTACATTTGTGGAAAAATTTAACAATCACACTTACTATAAATACCTTTAGTGATTTTATTTGGTGCTTATTGCTTAAACACTACAAACGTTTCACACTGTTGTTCAACTGAGTAATCACAAGCGAAACAAAATTCTGCTCATCGTTGTGGCAGTGGCTACCTGTCACGCTACCGCCATTTTGGACAAATACGTCGATTAGATCGTTTACAATATTAGTTTATTAATCATACACAACGATTAGTTTGTTTAAACATCCCTGCAAAGACATACACATATTTATGGAAAGTGGCCTTTTAACGTCTTCACATCTGCTATCTGCTTAAAAAAAAAAAAAGGGACAAACCGGTTTTTAAAAATCGTCCGGTTCGGTTTCGGTTTTTGAGTAAAAACCGAAATTGCGGTTTGGTTTCAGTTACCGACACAGCACTAATAAACTGTAAGTGACAAATTTGTTTCACTAAACAACAATTAGGGCCTACTGTACTTTCTTTTTAATCACAGTAAAAGCATGATAGTGATTAATAGTGCCCATACAAGTAATTTTTTTTGCCACTTACTTTACAAGATATCCAATGAACTTAGGAAAACTGACTACTTCGACAATGAAAAATGATAACAATTATGTCTTTTAGAGTTGTAGGTACGCCACCAACAGGAAAGTTAGCTTGTTACGTACTGCAGTCTCTATGGTTCGGCTTCGTAATATAAACTGCACACTGACGTCCAACACAGAAAATGTTGTGGAAATTTCTAGAAACATTTTGTGGAAATGTGGAAAACATTTTGTGGAAATTTGTGTAAAATTTCTATTGAAACATAACCCTCGTTTATTAAAGCATTTATTTATTACTCCCCGTCTCTGCTCTAAAGACGGTAGTTTTCTTGCCCTTCCCTATTCTATGAATTTTAAGGTGGGTGGGAACCTAATGGTAGGAAGCTTTCTTTTACTCAAAATGATCCAGAAGAAATTAAATGAAAAACAGACACGTTCAATCATCGGCTCCTCTTCTTTCTGTGTCTAATGATGGGTGGGCTTAAGAGCCCACAGGACATAGACAGGGTTTCTCGAAATTAGACCCCCTCAGCCATTCAATTTTAAATTATTCGACTGGCTAATGAAAATATTCGGCCAATTTTCGGCTGGCTGATATTAGCCGACTATTATTTTGGCCGCTATCGGCTTGAGACAATTTCAGCGGCTATCGGCTCAGCCTGCCCACATTTTGGCATTCCTACATTTAAATGAGAGCTATATAACATTTTTTAAAGCTGTTATTCATTTTAGTTTTATGTCACATTAAGTTTTAAGTAGCTAAAAACAATTCTTAACGCAACAAATTAAATATGCTGTTAATTATAGGTTATGTCAATGGCAAATGCGGAAATGCTTCTAAAATCTACTCATGATCTCAAAATTCGATCAGGCAAAGTTACTGTTCAAGCAAACTTGGTTGCAAAAAAAAAAAAAAAAAGAACCTAAAAAGACGATATGGCTAGCCGAACAAAAATGTGGCGAATATGCGGCTGACGTATTTCCGGCCGCTGCTTCGGCTATCGGTTGCGGCTGAGGGGTCTACTCGAAGTAAGAACCCATCACAATACATTTTGTGGAGTGGTAAAATGTGGCTACCTGTGGTTGGGATTAAATGCACGGGAGGACGAGACGCAGGTATCCACCGCGTTTCATGAACCCGTATGGGAGGTAACTTTAAAATTTCCAATGGAAAGGAAGGGTTGAGTGTTGCAGGAAAGAACTAAGAGTGAGGAGGAGAACATTGCCTCAAACAGTTTTTTTGTTCAGCGTTGTCAAACCTAGATGGCGGCCCAAAATGTTATCTACTATGTTTCGTATTCTCTTGAATGTTTGCGCCCATCCGTCTCGCTATTCCCTGCAAGTTTGGGCCCCAAAAATTTGCTTTCCATTAACGTATATGTTCTTTGTATCAACACAATGACAATTCCCAAAATGTCACTTTCATACACAAAATTGACAAAACTTATTGGATTGGCATCAAACCTTTTGAAACACCCTGAATACGCATGTGACTTTTAATTATTTAACTTTGATCTGGTTTTATTTGATGCTATCTGCTATCTCTTTCAAATGAGAGTTCAGGCTGCCCTTCGTAACCTATGATGCCTGCTTAGTTCTTCACCACCTCCTGACGATGATGAGCAGATGACGAGAGGGACAATGTTGCTGGACAAATCACAGGAACTTTAAGCTAGAACGTTTGCTGTGGACCAGGTGTTCCCAAATTGTGATCCAGAGGCCAGATGCCACCCATGTCCCACAAAGCATTTTATTTTTGTCCGGCCTGTGCATTATTTTTATTTCATACTATTATTCAGTTGTTTTCCTTTTGAAGTTATATTTTCTTGCAGGGATAAGTGATGAAAGCATTTACATGTCCTGCTTCGTCTTGGCAGTTCCACATTTACCTCCCAACATCAAAAAATTGGCCTATGAGAAAGAAGCCCTCGGATCCCAACAGCAATGCCTACGTAGTGGCGGGTTGCTTCTCACTGGCTTTATAGGTGGGGGGAATCAAAACTCATTACATTGCTATTTGATATTGATGGGGGTTGGGGGGGGGGTCAATCTGGCACTTGTCCTGGTAGTGGAGGTAAGGGATTGGGGGGGGGGGGGCACTCTAATCCTACTAGGGAGACGAGGAGGAAAAATCCAGCCCGTCAAAGATAAGCAGTTGTGATATAGACCCTCAGTTTACAAAGATTAGAGACCTCTGCTATACACTAAACCTGCAACAAAACCACACAATTTGAAAGAAATTCTTACCACTTCCATTTTTCTTACCTATCACATGTAAATGAAAAGAATTGCTGATAGAGCCATGTTCATTGGACAAGACACAGGAGTAATTTCCTGTATCCACCTCAGTTAAGTCCTCCAGCGTTACCGACCACTTCTGATACCGTACCTGTGCAAAGAAAACAAACCAACCTTTGAATAAATGAAGCAGGGAGAAAGCTACAAGTTTAAATTAGGGAAGCTGTCGTACAAAAAAACAGGAAATAGGAGAGAAGACGGAAAGTTCCTTTTAAAAGTGAAAGTTTATTTACTAAGTCCTTATAACATCCCAAGTGACAATAGTACATGTCGTAAGCAGTGATGGTAACATCACAAACTACTGTGTCTTTTAAGTCACTTCACCCAATGAGAAGCAGAGAGCACTCGTGACGTGCAGGGTTGTGACATCATCCTTTTTAAAGGCAGTTGGGGTGCGATCATACCCTTCCCCTTGTGCTGTACGAGCCTGGGGGGCGACGCTGTTTTGTTTCTGGTGCTTCCACAGGTCACACCGACAGTTGTGGAATGCTACCACATCACGCCGTGTGATTCAAACCACTTTTTAGCAAGTGATTGAAAAGTAAGCGCGCATCATCTGCTTAAGAAGGTGTTTGAAAATTCTTACGGCTTAAGTACTAACACGTATTGACCTCGGATGCCTATTAACATTGATTCCAGTGTCTAAACTATCGATACAAAAATTTAGTCGGAGAGTTTAGCATTCCTTTAATCAATGCTTTCCATCACCACAAGTATTAACAAATATTTAGGAGTGTAAATTCATAGTGGAATGGGATTGGGACTCGTACCAGCACCCTGTAGATGAGTATACATACTGCTGGTTCATACTCTTGAATACGTTTGATGTGAGAAAATATTACAAGAATGCTTAAGACAACATTTTTTGATGTGAGAACGTCTTAAGGCAAGAATCCACTACCACTGACAAAAAGTTTTAGACAGCATTTCTGATAACATAAGTCTTATTAAAAGTCTTTGATCGCTGACGAAAGCTTTAGAAACTAGCTTTTGGTGTAGTAAAGTATTAAAAGTGTCCTTGATCACGGACAAAAGCTCAAGACACCACTGCTTAGTCTTAAGGGTCCTTGATTACTGACATAAGCTTGTGAAAACAGTGTTTAGTGTGAGAAAGTTTAAGACAACAACTTGATGGCTGATGAAAGCTTTAGACACGGTGTTAGGTGTGGTTAAGTCTTAAGACAAGAATCCTTGATTGCTGACAAAAGCCTTTGAGACCAGTGGTTGCGCTTGGTGTGAGAAAGTCTTAAGACAATAACTTGATCGCTACAGAAAAGATTAGACACCAGATGCTGTGGTCTAATAACAATGACATGTTTAAATGCAGGTTAAGTCATTTTGAAGTAAAATCTTTCAAGTGCATCCAAAAGAATGCAAACTTTTTGTGTTAATTTCACCGGCTGGATTATACATTAGTGCTTGTGGTACGCCTTATATGAAATACGCTAAAAAAAATGTACCTCCATTCGTCGCTTGATAGGCTTGTTATCCTTAAACCATGTTATGTTAGGTGTTGGGTCACCGCCGGCAGGACAGCGAAAGGTTGCTACACTTCCAGACGGCTTTGCTAAAACTTTTACCCGTTGCTTAGTGGTGAAAAATGGGGCAGCTGAAAAAAAGATTCCATCAAATTATTAAACTTGTTGTCAGTAATTGCAGTCATGTGCTTTAATTATACTCAACAAAAAACAAGTGCTACGTTAAGCACTATTAATACATTTAAAAGAGGGAAATTACAAGCCGAAAATTTAGTAAACACCAGATAATCTCCCACATCACATGTAACATTCACCTCTACAGAAGACATACATACAACTGACGACCAGATAACGCACTTGCAAGCATTGTTATTTTACCCCATAATTCCTTAACCGATAGTTTGAATAAACCCTTTTTACAGAATGATGACTAATGATGCTCAAATCAGAAATACGCCACTAGTAAAAACCATACACAAGCAATAAGGTGGTACAGGACGTCACCTTTCATTTGAGCGACGTAGCTTTACATTAACTGACATAAGTTTCACTAACTTGGATTCCAACTAGCAAATCAGTCGTTCTCTAAATCACTACCATGTCGCTTTTACCGATATAGTGGCTCATCCACTGGGTAATGATATGGGTAGTGGCGGATAAGGAAAGACTTAATGATAAGAAGGCTAAGGAAAGATGGGATCAAATGGTGCAATCAACTTTGAACTTTTGAAGTCTGTAGAAGTCCTACATTCTGCACCTATTTGAATCAGTTAGGTAAGGCAGTTGATATTTTTCTGCCTTAGTATCAGAATCTTCAATGGAACCTTGTCCGTAATCTTGCTCAATTTTAAGCCAAAAGTACAAACACAGATTAAAAAGTCCAATCACACACATTCCCATTTTTATATCACAGGTCCTAATGAAACTAGGCTAAAGCATTTATACTACACAGGCGTAGGACGCGATCAGCCAGGAAAGCGTAATTCTTACGAGGTGTCGGCGGGCCATCTAGTGGTAGAAGTTCCTCTTCGTGACTTAACGCTTCAGCATCTATTTCAAAAACAACCAACCAATGACACTAGTTAGAAGTGAAATCCAAGGTACGCTTGCACCATGCACGTAAAAAATCTCAGACTGTTGATGCATCCGGGTTCTTAGCGCATTATTGCACCACTGCATGAGTCGCACACTCGCAACAGCCATGCAACAACAGGTATCAACGCATTCTGCGCCTAATCTCTACATTCTACAACAGAATTCAAGCAAGGTAAGAGGGATAGTAAGGCGCCAACAAAAGGAATGAGACGTGCAGATTGAAGAGGAGTATCTTGCAGAAGACTGTTTGTATTGGAAGGCGCAGCGCGATACACCGACTCGTATAATAATTGTCATATCACACATTAGTCGTTTTAATCAGTCCCGTGCAAACACTTTCGCGCAGTTCTTCACAACCTACAAAGCAGCATGCAGCACCTCAATGCATGAGGATTGTTTTTCGCTGAGCGTTCCCGGCGCATCGTTCTGGAGACTTGCATCGTGCAGTTGTTATTTTACCTATTACAATTAGGCTGAAGTTACGCCATATCTCGCCGTATTGGTTGGAGCCTCGACAAGAATATATGCCGTCATCTTCGGGGTGAATTGGTTTGATTGTGAGGCTGTTTCGGCTTATCTGAAATCGTTGTTCCTCGCTCGACAAGGGCACCTGCTCTCGAAACCAGTGAACGTACGGCTTGGGTTCTCCTCGTGAGAGTGCACATATGAACCGGACACTTGATCCAATGGGTATTTCGTATGGCTTGGGGTCTTCAAGTAACGTCGAGTCGTCTTCACGGAATGCGGGTGCCTCTGCAATACCACCACAACCAGATTGGCAACAGAACTCTACATGGTTATATTATTTGCCGTCCACTTAATACGTTTTATGGGGTATTATGATTTAAAACCAAAATCATCAATACAAATAAACAAATTACATCTTTACTTGAATAAAAGGAAAATATGAATTGACAAAAGAACAAACAAAAATATATTGGTACAAGCAAGCATTAAGGCCAGGATTTTTTGTGCTATCTTTTGAGTTCATATTTTGCAGTAGCAGAAATCATAGGAGAAAAAGAACCAACGCCGTTTTTCATATTTTTTCTGCTTACGCTATAAGAGCAAGATCTTTCATGAGTTCATATTAGAAAAATTTTGTCTCATAAATAATGATGTTAGACGAAAATTCATTACAGTCTTAAGGAAGCCACTAAAGATGTCATATGAACCTTACACCCAGGAAATGGCATAGCAGCATCAGTTTCTACTTCAAGCTCGGAAGCAGATTGGGTGTATTGATGAAGCAGCTAAGCTAATATTTACTTTAAATTGCACGAATCAAGTTAAAGTGCTAGTGGTGTTGTTAACCAAACACCGCAATTTGTGTAGACCTATTACTTATGATGCATGGGTAAGTACCATAAATTGTCTATCAAACGCCCATGGGCTACTAAAATTAACTCGATAAAAAAAAAGGGTGCGTGGTTACAAAGTTATAGTTAAAATCTTAATTCTGTCCAGGGAGAGCGTTTAGACGTAACTCCATCGCAGAAAATTCGGCATTTATGCGGTCATACGTGACTTGGGTTCGACCTAGCATTAACACAACGCCTTTATTCTCATTTGTTCTATAATTTAGTTTACTAGTTTATTTAGTTTGCTTTACGTATGAAGTTCTTAGTTAATTTTGGTGCAGAAAAACCACGATTTAAGGGGATGAAGCATGGATTCCCTTGGATGTATAAAGCTTTTAGTAAATTTCTAGCAGAAAAATTACAATCTAAAAATACTTTAAGGTCACAAATCGTGAAATAACCTAGCTACAGCTAAGTAATTTCACAATTTCTGACTTTAAAACATTTTAGTGGGGTTGGCCATAGCTTTTTTAAGGGTGTTAATTACAGGCAATTTAGGAGTTAAAAGGTTTAAGGTCTGTACATGTAGATACAGGACGGAAGAGCCAAATTAGCTCAGACTCATGTTTAAAGATAGACTGTGTCAGTTTGGTTGAGCGGTAGGTCTTCTAACATTGGTCATAAAGATCAATGGTTAAATTCCCCGGCTTAGGTGAAGTTAATGTCACAGTCTGAAATTAAAGTTGAAATGTATGGCTAATTTAACCCTTTGGTGACCTGGTGCTGCCACCTCACATGAGAATAAATATTACTAAGTCCAGCATATCAGGGTTCATACTCATATCTGAAAATGAATATCCCTGACTAGCCCTGATTTTCCCTCACTTATTTCTTCAAATATCCCTGACCAAAACACTTGCACTTTTTTTTTTAATTTTTCTAGCTCACTCTGCAGGCCTGGCATCATAACTACATCTGGATGGCTGCGGCAAATTTTTCTTAATTTTTTTGTATTTAAGAAGTAGGACAAGAAGGTAGTAGCAAAGCGAGCGAAACTTATGGGCCACACGGCTAATTCAAAAAATGAAAAAAAAAACCAGTTCACTTTAAAAACTAATATCCCTCACTATCATAGACTTTTCACCAATTTTCCATTTTTTCCATAACTTTCCCTAACGGTATTTCATATCCCTGCCTATCCCAGGTTTTCCCTGACTTTCCAGGTAGGTATGAACCCTGCATATTCAAGAGAGCTTTGTGAGGATTTCCTGGAATCCCGAGTACCTCGTTGTTGCCGTTATTCTTGTTGGGACAATTTTGCTCTCACTTACGGTGGGGATATCCAGTTTTGAGGTTTAAACTTAATCCTTGGGTTAAGCACGGTAACAGGGCTGGAAAAAATCATGATTTTATGCAAAAAAATCCACATAATCGATTTTTTGATTTTAAAAATCAATGATTTTTTTTTGATTTAATCAAATTTTTTCCTAAAACTTGAGCAGACATTATTTAAAAGTTGTGGGACACCACATACACAAAAATAACTTGAAAATTATTTTAGTAGTACACTGTAGTAGTCTACAATTGCATATTCAAAAAGCTTCAACAGTAATTATAGCAACTTAGTAGGCTGTTGTTTCATACTCAAGATAGACTCAACAGTAATTACAAGAACTTATTAGTAGTCTAGTCGGCTGTTGTATCATACTCAAAGTAGCTGCTACAATACCTAACTAAATGACATCTTACTAGGCTATAATTTCATGCTCAATGTAGCTTCAATTATGGGAACTTGGTTAGCTTTCATACTCAAAACATCTTCAATTTTTCACGAATAATTGGGCCTTGTCATTTGCTAATTGCTATTAGTCAAAGACACTTTTACTTAGTTTCCTGTAACGTTTTTGATTCATAGATTTAAACAAAAACACTAAATCACCTCCTGGTCCACTTTGTCCTACTGTGCAGTCCACCATTCGAGTGGCTAGACCAAACTGACAACGTTGAATGAACGTATATTGAGAGAATGGTTTGGCTTTATGTTTAATGAGTACTGGATCTATATTTGGATAAGTTTCATAGCCCAATTAATCGATCCCAGAGTCGACCCCTCTTCCGTAAGGCTTGACCCATAACAGATTAAGTTTGGAAAACGTCACAGATGGAGTCATTACCTTAGCCAAATAGTGAGCTAGTGTTAGAGCTTGCTGGAAACTTTTTTGCTTATTTATCTTATTTTGCATATTTCTTGTAGTTTTGCATTAATTTCATGTTTAATTTTAAAATGATTTAAATCAATGATTTTTATTGATGATTTAAATCAATGATTTTTATTGATGATTTAAATCAATGATTTTTATTGATGATTTAATCAATAATTTGATCATTGATTAAATCATTTTGATTACATCATTGCCAACCCTGCTCGGCAATAAGGGAAAATGGTGATATCCATCACGAAATAAGTTGAATAAGCAAAATTTAGCCTGTAGGTCGAGGACTAACTTAATACTGAGCAGTTAGCCCCGAGATGTAAAAAGCGGTCATATCCACCCAGGATTAGCGCTATTCCTGAGCTTTAACAACATTTTAACGTAAGTAAGGAGTAAAGAGCTAACAAAACCCCAACTTAGCCCAACATGGATATCACAGACTTTTTTCTCCAGTCCACTAACTCCCAGGTCGAGGGTTAGTTAGATCCAGGGCTGAGCTAATCCGGGGCTAGTTTAGACCTCAACTGGATATCCCCACCGTTAGATATCAAACCAGTAAACCGATTTTAAATTTGTATAGCTTAAAATGTGGGCTATAAAAAGCTCACAAAATGTTTTTGCAACATTTACATAGGTTGGAGTGTATGTAATAAAATCGTTTCTCAATAGGAAAGAAATAGGGAAATGAATGAATGCCTTTGCAACATTTGCACGCATCTGAAGTAATATTGCAAAACTGAGCCATACAGGAAAGCCAACCAGGAGGAATGTACCTTTAAATTGACGCAAAAGAACGCAAAAACGCGGCAAAGTTTTTAAGGACTTTTAAAATTTAACAGAAGTTTTGCGTCCTGGTAGATCTTATGTTAAGGTTTTAAAGGCTTAATTTTGTAACATGATTTACATATAGGTCGGTAGGGTGGAGCAGAATCGTTTCTCAATTAGAAAAATGAACATATATCTTAGCAACATTTACACGGGTCTGAAGTAATGTTGCAAACCGGAACTATACAGGAAAGCAAAGCAGGAGGAAAATGCCTTAAAGTATTTTAAGATATGTAAAAATGTCTTTTAGGATTAAAATGCTGTTTTTCGACAGCTGATAGTATTGATTCAGTTGCTAGATTAACTCAGAAAGTCCCAACAACAACAACATGTGAAAGACCTATGAAAATAACTTTAACAAAAACCTGTGCTTTGACAATAAGTACAGTTTAATCTATAAAAATGTTTAAATCGTTTATTGGTTCATAGCTGAGAGCTAAAAACCCAACACGAACAACAACCGACAACTGTAGCAGATTAAAATAACTTTCAAATAACTCTACGCCTTTTTGTACATTTTAAGCCATACAAATTTTAAATCGGTTCATTGGTTCGATCTCCAGGTGAGAGCAAACATCCCAAGAACATTGTAACCACATCAAAATAAACTACAAAACGACCTGTGCCTTGTTACTACCTAAATTTTAAGCCATGTACATTTAATATTGGTTCATTGGTTTGATCACTAGAAGAAAACTAAAAGTTCAACAACAAACAACACAACAAGACTGCTATAGTTCCTACAATAAGCAAAAATCACAGAAGTTCTTCCAATTAAGCAAAAGCAGAGTGAATAATAGGAACAGTTTAATATTAAGTGTCTCAGTGGAGAATAAAGCTGCAGATGTGATTTTATTAGGATACATTTAATATTTGATACCTAGCCTACAATTTCGTTTATCTTATGATTATCTCTAATCTGATTTTTCTCATTACACTGAAATCCCCATAGCAGAACCAACGTTACGCGCAATGATATGTCTCGGACAGTTGAAGGTGGTGTGAACAAATTTTGGCCTAATTTCTGCCGTTTCGTCAATTTGTGACCAATTTTGACATTTCAATACACCATTTTAATCGTCTCGACGAGACCTTTCCATTAGTGGAGTAGCCAGATCAATAGGGTAAAGCAATGAAAAGTTATTCAAGAAACATGTGAGTATAATCATACAATAAAACAGATTAGGTGCAGACAATTTTCCCCCCAGACTTTCCTACTGACACAGACATTGGCAGAAAGTTCTGTTTCTGGGACTAAAATCTGATTTAGGCAATTCCTTTTCTTGCAATTTACCCATTTTATGTCAAATATCGTTTATGTAATTTTTGTAAAATCTCGTTTAACCCGGTAACTCCAATCTTGTTTATCTCCCTTATTATCTCAAAAGTCATTTGTCGGATTTATCTCCAATAGCGTTCATCTCAGTTATCTCCCATCATGATTACCTTATTTATCACAATTCTAGTTATTTAATTTATCTGATGTATCTCCAAGAAGAAAAAAATAACAGGCTTAGTATTATAAACCGCTTAAAAGGACATAAATCCTTCCGGTATATCGTGCGACCCGATGAGATTGCAGTTGGCAACATTTACACATGTTAGAGTTAATGTCGCCAAATCACCTCGCACGCAAGAAAAACCAAGAAAATGAATGTGTTGGCAACATTTACATACGTTTGAACTAATGTCGCAAAACTGAGTCTGAAGGAAAGCCAACAGGGATTTATGTTCCTTTAAGCAAACAACTTAATAACGCTCTAAAGGAACAGATGCAAGAAAAATACACGCCAGACTAATACTTGTAAAAGTTGCTCAAGTTCGATTTTTGGGATGCTGGAGATTCTTTTAAACGCGTTAGTTTAATGCTGATGACTTTCACGTCTTTCTTTTGTATCGGTGCCTTCAGAGCATTAAGTTTTTTGATACGGGATTTAAAACAATTCAGGGGAGGAGCAGAAACAACATACTCAGAAAGGGAATTCCACGGCACCACAATTGTTCCGTGACAGGTGTAGTTTATTTCTTATATAATTTTTTTTTTTTTACGCATTTCAATAGGCATAAAGCCCAGTATTTATTTATAGGATAATCTCAGAAACAATCAAGCACGGACGTGAAAATTAGGGATGAGAAGGCTTAACTGGAGACATAATCTTTCCGGGTTCCAAACAACAAAATGACGTTTCAATGAAACTTCAGAGATACACAATCTTTCATAAGCATTACAGGCTGTGGTATGCCACTTGATCAAGGCTGAGGACTGTATAAGAGTAAGACAGAATTGTCGCATTTTGTTAAGTTTTGTAAAACAGCTGTTACGGCTTCATACATGTCATACTACTGGGTTGTGTAGGAAGTAAAAGGGACCTTTGGCAATGTGGGTATATTTCACAAAACCCCAAAAAGTGTCAAAAACTGACTAAACATGTGTTCGTGTATTCTGGTGGGAACACAAAATTGTATATTCATCAAAATAAAAGATTATCATTGTCGTTTAGTTAAAGTGACTTTTAGAACCACTGCCATACCTCCAAAAATAAATTTCTTCTATAAACGGGAAAAAAAAACCCTCCCCGCCTCTTTCCCTCTTTTAGAAAGTTTCAATTTCACCAACCACTGATCTCTCACATTGAACCCAACCCCACAGATCATCCTCCTACTCAAAACCATCCCTCCCGTAATGGCCGCACCTGGCTAGCTCAAAAGAACACCCCTCTCTCAGGTGATGATGACACCTTTTACCCTCCCCCACGCCAGGTGGCACGTCCTGTCCCACACCCACCCTCTCGAAACCCCCGCGCCACTTCCTGTCATTTCTATGCAAATCAGTTTGCCCTATGACCTCACGGCAAGCCATGCTGGGAAGCACTGATCTCTATCTCGACAGTGTCCCGACTTCGTTCGTAATCGACTGGCAACAAAGATCGTATATGCAGATAACTGCGCCGCCTACCTGTGGGTCGCTCAGCTGCCGATACTACGATGACGACGGCAACGATCGCCACAAGGCAACGCATCACGTTACCTAAAACAAAAACAAGAAAAATGAAAAGGTTTATTAGCATTTTTATTACCATCATGCATCAATATTCAACAGCAATAAAAAAATTATATATTATGGTTCAGGTCGTCGAATTTTAAGTGATTGATTATGCCTTGCAGCGTTTTGATTGTGACTTATAAAGTGGGACTGACCATAGATGGATGACTGACTACATACATGCTAATACCGACGCTAAACAAGCTCAATTGCAGACTAAAGTGGATTATTTATCGTGAAAGTTTTGATACCGTCTCTTCTCTCTCACTCTTGTGGTGTGTATTACTACGACCTTCGTCTCTGAAGCAAGTAGCTTACGATTCTATAAATTATATATATAACTGATAAGTGACAGTCTGGAAGCAAAGGTACACTTTAAACAAGAGAGGACACAAAACAGAACCTTGGGGCAGGCTAGTCGATTTTTGATCAATAGGTTATTAAAAAAAAAGGGCCAATACATAATTTATACGGATGACCAAACAGAAGTCCTCTAAGACCAAGTCCTCTAATGCCAACAAAAGTCCTCTAAAGTTTAAAATTTCCTTGAGAGTTTGTAATGAGGTGTAAGTGACAGTGTGGACTGTGGAGGCAAAGGTATACTCTAAACACGAGAGGACACAAAACAGAACCTTGGGGTAGAATACTCGATCTTTCGACCAAAAGGGTATATATAAAAAAAAACAGCTCCAATAAAGTAAATCCGTGAACCAACCCAATAAAAAAAATTGTTAAGGACGACCACACAGGAGTTCACTAAGGCTAAAAGTCCTCTTTAAGTCCTCTAACGCCAAAAGTCTTCATTCTTCAAAGGTCAAAAATTTCCTTGATAGTTTGTAGTGAGGTATGGGAGTAGTCCTCTAAGGCCTCTAACGTCAAAAGTCCTCTAAGGTCAAAAATTGTCTTGAAAGTATGTCACTAAACGTGGACTAAACACTGCTGCAATGTTGTGGCATCTGAAACCTTAAGTGTTCCTTTCCTGTTTCATCCCATCGGTGCAGTCAAACATCACCACAAATATCAAACGAGTTCGTTTTTCTAATGCCTGTATACGAACAGGAAACTTGCTTAACGGTTAAGATAAGATAGCTAAGAATTTCATGCCATGTGACTCAACATCTTCAATTTGGAGCTAAGAAGACGACCCTGAGCTCTTATAAAGGGCATATGTTCTCAGTATTTTCGAATATCCCATGTAAGAACTTGTGACATTTCCATAGGTTTGAGCATATAGGGTTGCGGAGGAGAATTTGTGACTGAGACCCCTACTGAAACGTCTTAGATTCATTCCTATTAGTTCCGTCTAAGTTTATAGAGGGCGCATAAGTTTTCTACTCAGTTTTCAGCCTAAAATTAAACTACACCAAACCAGTTGTATTTAATTATTATTCAGTTTAGCTTAGTTGTACTTTAGTTTACTTTAGATTTGGGCTGAAAAATGAGCAAAAATTACCAGTTGGAACGCGTGGCGCCCTCTGAAAACTCGTAGGGAACTAATAGGAATGAATGTAAGACGTTTCAATAGGAGCTTTTTAGAGTTATAAATTCTCCTCCCCAACACTATAAGTGAATCCATCAACACCATCTTCCATGAAAGGGTAACAAAAAAACAAAAAAAAACAGGACAATAAATTAGTTTCTAACATTTTCGTACATTTGACCGAATATTCACATAAATTTTAACTAAATATACCAGAAGAGCAGGCTACGTAGGGAAGCTAACAATCTGGAAAGAAGAAACGTTTTTAGGACCGCCAGCCAGCCACGCCTTGCAATGGCTTAAAGATTTCTGCAAGTCCATCAACTATGGCTTATCGGACCTTATATTTAGCATCGTGCTTCACGATTCGTGCTCTTAATCACGCCTTTCGACTTCCGGAAAGAACTTACTCAAGATCCGGCAGTAGCTCGGCCCCGTCATGCCCTTCCCTCCCAAATCTCGTTGCATCTTTGCCCGCACGAGGGCACCACCTGGTCTGAGCAGTGGGGCACGTGGAATCCCTCTTTAACAAGACCTATTGCCGAGGAATCTGGACAAATGCCAAGGCGGAAAGCATTAGCACGAGCGCAAAGAGACGGCGAGAAGGGGAAGGGAAAGGCGGCAGGGGAAATCGGATTGACCAACGACCACTGATTTGCAACTTTTATCTGGATGCATACGTTTGAGTTAGAACTGTCATTTTTGGCAGATGGTCTTTATTGGTCCGACCTCATTATCTTTTTTTTTTTTTTTTTTGCTGTCGTCCACTTTCATTTTGCTTTCGTCCATTCATATATTTCGGAGAGTATAACAATGGACGAAAGCAAAAAAATAAAGAACGAAACCAACGTAAAAAACCTGTAAGTTTAACAATAACCAACTTTACTTTTACATTAAGGCCACCCGGCTTGCCTTATAGCTTTCCGCCTGCCTTATCACAGCTACGCGCAGATCGCCATCCGCGCGTTTACGAGAGCCAAGGAATGCTGGGATGGTAGCTGCGTTCCTCGCAGAGAGGATCGTAGCTGCTGTCTCGGTTGGCTTTCGGAATGGTACACGAAACAGCATCAAGTCAAAGATTGTGTCGTCTCAAACCGGAAAGATTCTCCTATTTTAACATCACAATTTATAATTTTGTAGGCTAGTGTCTTATATATTTAGAAAATTAGTATATGCACACACAGAGATGAAACGTTATGATTATTGTAAGCGCGCAAAGCATCACATACGTATAGGATACAATAACAAAATTATTCAGCAGAAATTCTCCCAGACGCCACATTTTAAAACTGATTTTTACCAAGGGATTGACTAACGGTAAGGAAATAGACCTTTGGGGCCATACTTGATATGGAGGATTGAGAGGTATACAGGGATCGGCCGAAATGACTTTTCACTGATACGAATACGATTCGATACCGATGAAAGGTAAACCTATCCGATACCGATAATAATAAAAAATACACCACTAAAAATTTGCAAATGCAACTTCAGTTTCTGATTTTGCGTGGGTTCCAGTCTCCTAATATTATCCGAAACGTTCTGTACAGCAATAACAATATTTTTTCTCTTATTTCTACTTATGGCTTCGGTACATTCATCTTCTCAGATTTTAAGTAGGTCGTTGTAAAACTTAAGAGCGTCAGAACTATTATGCGGTACATTTTCATTACAATTGAACAAATAGCTTTGCTTTTCTTACTTGATTGTTGCTTTTGCCGCGCTAGCTGTCGAGTTCTGCAGGGAAGACAGTTTTGTTTCTTGGCGTAACGAATATCTGTATCGGTAGCCTTACAGAGGGCCGATACCGATACGGGAAAAAAAACTATAAACACAGATTATACCGATATCTATATCGGCTATCCCTATCAGGTATATCCCTTTAAAGGCTTTTTAAAAAAAAATTTAACAAACCTTTCCGGTAAATAATGGCAGTTAATTAGGCAGCTATCAGAGATTTGTTAGATAACGGATCAGATTGGCGCAGGATCGGATCAGATTGGCACTGGTAGGAGGCCTACTAGATCCGTATCGGTAAAATAGTCTGTCTAAGACGTCGGTATACGTTCGGATCGGTTAAAGGCCAAATAAGGTTATTTACCGTCAACAATAGACCTGTTTAAACTATTAAATGCAGTAGAAGTGGCACCTGGTTTGTAACTAACAACTCCACTCATTTTTTTTTTTTAATGTTTGGATAACCACGTTATTCACAATGACAGTCCCATGTATGTACGTATATAGATAAAGCAGTGACATTTGCCGCCATATTGGCACCAGTATGGGTTTTGGAGGGCATAACTACAAGGTGCACTACATAAAAATGGGAGGGAAAAACAACGGAAGAGCGGATTTCTTAGGCTTAAAATAAGTTGTTTTCTCCAACAACAAAAATCGCGCGTTTTAGGTGTAAGAAATCACTCTTCACAGCATCGGCTTCAGTATGATGCCGTTCTGTTTCTCTCTACAGTGCCCCTTGCAGCTAACCCATTAAGGCTCCACCATAGAGTTATATACAATAATACTACGTCGTGTCACTGCTCTATAGATTTCACCAGGGTAGTAACTCGACAGAAGGGTTACTATCACAAGGCGATGTCCGCTTGATAAGGACCGGAGACGCACAAACCGTCGCTGGTAATCGTAGCTTAAGCCGGCCCATAATTGGAGTTCACAGATGCCGGCAAATAAACAGAGCGTTTTCGCAAACTGACAAAACAATTCGTGGTATTTTTTTTTCAAAACCGCGTATGCACCTTCGCGAACACAATGCACAATGCACCTTCACGAAATTCGCTCTCCCTCACCCTCCTTAGTATTGTTCGCCAGCCATTTTAAAGCTGCGTAATTGTAAGGTACGGTGACCTTATTGGGACACACAACAACTTTTTTCTACACGCGCAAAACCTTTATAAAACCGGAACAAGATGGCCACTGACGCGTGCTCAATTTACCATATGTCGTCCTAGGTTGTAGTGTGTCTTATCCGGTGTTGCAACGCCAAAGTTCCAATTTCATAAAAGTTTTGTGTGCATAAGAAAAAAGTTGTTGTGTGTCCCAATGAGCTACTGTAGTAACAACACGCGTTTCTTACCATTTGCCCTCCAAATTCGGAACCAAGGTCGAGTGAAACGATAGTATACAGGAAGGTTGGTCCTTCCCCAGTTCATTAAGTCATTTTTCCCGCCAATATTTCGCGTGACGTCACTGGCTCCGCTCTGGTTTGGCTTGTGCTGTGCGTAAGCCGTCGCGCTGCATTGTGACGTCAAGTGGCACCAGCAAAATCAACAGCCAATGGAAACACAATATGCAAAAAGCTTGGAAGGGGCCCCCCCCCCCCCTGTTCGGCACGCCGAAGTTCCAGTTATGAACGTTTTGTATGTATATGAAAAAAAAAGTTGTTGTGTGTCCCAATGAGCCACAGTAGTAACAACTCGTGTTTCGTACCATTTGGCCTCCAAATTCGTTTTTGCCGAGTGTTGCTTTCCATCGGAATATGCTCCTCCCGTAACGAAGCTTGTATATTGCTCACTTCACGCATGGTTGGTTACACGTCTGCAAAAAAAAGCCGTTCGTTTCTTTTCCTGGAAGCGCTGTAGCCAAACGAGAGTATGGTGCGCAAATAGCGTCAAATGTCGCCTACAGAAACGGGATTGACGAAACGTGCAATGCATAATATTGGCGTTGACTTTTTAGCGAAATACGGGCACACGTATTTCGTTAAACTGCTTGATTGGAAAAGAGAGCATAGCCGAGGCAGGCAGGCAGGCAGTGGATTTTAATTTTTGTACTTTGTCGTGGAACTATTCTTCAGACAAAATAAAAATAAAAGGGGCACTCTGTAATTCACGTCTCGAGTAGTGCTGGCTTAAGAACGAATGGGGAGAGACTGGACAATATTCTGGACCCACATTATGAAGAGCAGCTAATCTCTGCTTTGTGGTGAAGCCTAACCATGCGGGCGAGGGGAGCCGAATGCTCCGTTAGAAGTGGCTAGGCATACTTTTTTTAGTAGCAAACTGTAAGTTTGTTTTCTTAGCACCACACGAGGAGAATTAGCTGATTATTTATTTATCTGATTAACGCGATGTACGATATTTCTGCAAGATCGCAAATCAAAATAATAAAAAAAAAAAAAAAATAAATAAAGTTTTATTTTTATAAGTTTCACTTTCAGTTTCGCCCCAGGAGTAAAGTGTGTGTGACAACGGAGCTATTATATGATATTTTTTTTCATATTTATTTAAATTTTATTTAAATTGTAATTATTTTTACGGGAAAATTCCCCCCCCCCCC
>JAHWFP010215433.1:1884-22648 GCA_023313725.1 Lithobius niger
GACAATAAAATCTACTCAGAAAAATTGTCTATGACATATATACGTTGGAACAAAATCCTTCCTCTCCCACCCTCCCCTCGAAACAAACACATTTAGAAAAAATAATTGTTGAACTTGACAGAAAGCAAACAAATTCGTGTGTAGGTAAACCGGCTCATTTTACCAATCGTTATTGAATCATAAGGAAGAGACAAATCCGCGTATTCGAATTAAGAAAAAACCGCTGAACATGACAGGGCCAAGACTATATCCATGCAATTCTGTGCCATTCCCTTTTCTGTTTCCTACTAGATCAGATACTTCAAGTTTTACCACATTTTGCCACTATAACTTGGGAAGATTTTACTTCAAGACTAGACTTTGCGTTCTCGCTGCTGGAAGCTAGCAAGCTATGGCAGTGGTTTTAGCTCTGCCAGCTCGCAGCGAAAACTGTCAATAATGTGAGTTCAGAAGCGATTGGTAAATTTTTTTTCGTCAGGAGGAAATTATCTAGTTGTCACTGATTATAAGACCGCTTTTGCCATGGCGGTTAAATTCGAACTGGAGTAACGCAAAAACGAGTCGTTGCAAGAACGCTTTCTAGTAAGGCTATGATTAAGCATCACATTTTTGTGGTGCCAAAACTAAATCCGTACTAACATATTCAGCAGCGTGCACACACCTTCGAGAGGGTAGAAACAACTTTTTGTATAAGAGCACAATCTTAAGTTTTTTTGGACAGTTTATCTGACTTTTTTTTTTTTTTTTTGCTAACTCCTTATCCTTTTCTGCCCCCTTCTTAGCTTTATTTGCCCTTTTCAGGCCTCGTTTAGTCTTTTTATGCCTTTTTTTTATTTAGCCAAGTGCCTCTTAATTATTGAGTGAAAATATGATAGGTTCTCGCGAACCTGGGTGCAAACTATAAACAGTTAACGATCCCTATATGGCGCTGCGGTAGAATACAGAGAATGTACCGTGGCGCCGTCTATGATAGTGATATCGTTAACTATTACAGCTTACACCCAGGTTAAACAGATTAAATTAAGAAAGAAGTAAAAAAAAACTGGTTATTAACAAAATAATAATAAAAGTTTAAAAATATATATATAAAAAACTGACTAATAAAATTATAACATAGGTCTTGGAAAAATAGTGCTTCAGGTAATCAGTATGTTGATATTAGGCGTTTTATTTTTACTAATGGATAAATGTATACCTTCAATCATATTCACTTGTAATACAATGTATGTAAATATTATGCAACCCACGGAAGTCCTACGGATTTCGGGATGCAATGTTGACTGTTCATGTATACAATTATATATAATTTCAAAAGGTGCACGAGAAGAACCAAATTTTCAGTAATAATGATAATAAGAGGCACGTGATTGTTTGTGTCATTAAAAGAAATTTCTTTGTGCATTCCTTCACATCCTGCAAGCAAGCTGTAGATAAGCATAGACAGCGCTGGATGGCGCCAAATGCTGTAGACTTTCATTTGGTCGCCGCCAGCCTTTTAAGTGGCGCCATCAGCTGATAGTCGTTGTAACACCGCATATAATAAGAGATCCCTACTCATGATTTTTGGTGTTTTCGGTGTTTTCGGCCGAAAATAAAACAGTATCACAGCATCTCTTACTCGGCCGAGTACACTCTGCAGAACTCAGTGACGTGTCTA
Source organism: Lithobius niger (assembly GCA_023313725.1). Classification (NCBI taxonomy): domain Eukaryota; kingdom Metazoa; phylum Arthropoda; class Chilopoda; order Lithobiomorpha; family Lithobiidae; genus Lithobius; species Lithobius niger. The sequence continues at coordinate 3,542 of JAHWFP010215433.1, forward strand.
GTTTAAAATTGTGTCACTCGACTGTAAATTCCCTATTCGGCTCCACTCACAATAAAACATTGCAATAAAATTTCAGAAAACAACATTTGCGTGCTAAAGCCTAATTTACAACATTTTAAAAGCAATACCATTTGCAAGATGGCGGGAGGGGGTGGGAGGGGCAGGCGTACGTGATGTCACCCCTTTCTCTATTGGTCAGTTGATAGGCAATGGTGGATGCGGAACAACCAATCAGGAAGCAGTAGGTTACACACCGTTACGTGTCTTGCAATAAGGTCGTTTTAAAGCTTCATCCCCTTTACCGTTTTTTTCTTCTTCTGTCTTATCTTATCATAACTGTCTCCCCCCCCCTCCCCTCTTTTACCCCCACCAATGGCAAACTTTTTCCTTCAACTTGTGCTCCTAACCTTGGATGCAGCTGCCTTGTTGCTTGGTAACAGTAGTGGCACCTGCTCGTGCTGCTTGGCGCGTGCCACATCCGTTTCTAACCCCAGCACGTGATAAACAGCGCAACAAGTGCAACCTCGTTATACCGAACCAATACGCCTGCCGCCTTCTTCGCAACACTGCTTTAACAAAAGGTGAGGCTTAATGCCGCCAAAAGAAAATGAGGAAAAAAAATTCAAATAATTCCTTTCTTTTTTCCGGCCTGCATATAACTGTTAAATTTTACAAACAAACAAAAAAAAAAGGGGGGGGGTGCAAAAAATAGGGGCTTAATGCCGTTTAATAAAGAACCAGGGACCCCGACCAGATTTCGCTCGTGAAAAACTGAATTAACAATAAAAAAAAAAATAAAGAAATTACATAAAAAAAAGTCTCTCCGGCGCGTAAAAAAAGCACTTTTTCGCCTTTCGCTTTAGATTCATTGCACTTTTTCGCCTTTCGCTTTAGATTCATTGTGTTTTAAGAAGTTTGATTTGGAAGGTACGGACAGCAAAGCAATTGGTCTGTTTATTATAGGATCTTTCAAAAATAGGAATAACAAAATGTGCTTTGCAAAATTTCAGGAAATGTGACACTGGTTGCAATCCCCTGTCAGGCACTAACCCACAATAGCAAACAAAATCAATAACAATTTTTAATTTTCGACTTATTATTTTCAGGGCTTGGCCACAATAAAACACCTAAAATTTGCAAAAAAAAAAATTAATAATAATGCACCAACCCACGTGCGTGTAGCACAACGTTGCGCTATCTTGAAAATGTAAAATTTTCAAAATCAATGACAATTTAATTTTCGACCTATTGCACTTTCAGGTCTTGGTCATCGATCAAAGGTTAAAAAAAAAAACCTGCCCGTAGCAAAGGTCAAGTTTTTCATTTAACATCTGAAGTAATAGTTGGTAGCTTAGCGGTTGCTTGTTGGCGATGGCAATATCATGCTTTCTAAGGGGAACACTTTTTGGTTAGGGTTGGTAAACAATGTAACAACTTGATGGCAGCCATATTTGTTCTGATATCACTACTTTGGTTGGCTGACACTTGGCGGGTTCTTTCACCCTTGCGGGTTTTGTTTCTGATATTACTTCTTTGTTTTTTTTTTCACATCTTTTTTCTCATCATTGTATCTTTGACAATGCGTAGTCAGCGGTTTAAAAATTTTTTTTAATTGAGCGTACGTTTTTTATGCTTTTTTGGTATATTTTCTGAAAATCACGGATTAACGGTTTTCACAGTGTAACGCCCTACTTTTACTCTTGCACAGAACTGAAGTTGGTATAAATCTACGTTCCATACTAATAATCTACTATCTAGCAAAGTTTGGCCGAAAAATATTAAACAGGAACAGAGATTTTAGTTTTTTTCCCCCGTTTTTTTTAGTTATCCGATTTTTGATTTTATTATTAAGGAGTGGTAACTGTCGGTTTTTTTCTCGTTTATCTCAGAGCCACAACTAACATTAAGTAGCGCGTGTCCGTTGTACCAACAATATTCGTGTTACCGATTATTTGTGGTAGGCAGTTTGCGTTGATACTTGTTAACACTAATAAACAGTGATAATTACTTTTGATCACTCGTGCCATTTTCCCACCACACACGAAAATAGCATTGGAAATGATTGCAATATTTTTAGTTAATGCTTCCCCAAACGTCAAAGACACGTATTGGAGTTAAAAGTGTCTTGAAGACTTTCATTCGTATCTGTCGCGTAAATTATTTTACATGAGCGGAATCCGTCAGTTGCCCCATATAGTAAGTGTAGTAGTAGTACTGAAATCAACGATCTTCAGGCACTTTTATCGTATTGAAACAGCTGATGTTCTTGATTCTTGATTCAGGGCACAAAGACTGTATGCAGATTTTCACACATTTTCAAGCTATTTCGCCACATATGTATTTATCGTCACCATCGTGAAATACGCTCAGCTCTGGTTTCTCTTAAAATACCAAAGCTAATGTCCTTGAACGTGCTTTTATTGGGGCCCTAGACCTTATGCTACGCGCCCTCCCTTAATGCTAATACACTGTAAACACACCAGAAATGAACCAGAAATACAATACAATACACAGTCCTGAATGATGTCCAGATATGACCCGTCATGAGTGGCCGTCATGCAATACAACAATGACGGAATTGAATAATGATTTCTTAAAATGAAGTGTGACAATTGAACTTGGAGGGCGGACCACTGGGTCCTTGCTTATAGGTTTAATTAGGTTATGAAATCTCGGTTTGTAACAATTAATAAATTAATACAATTATTTGTAAATTTATTTTACGTTCTTTTTGTGTCGTTTTCCGCTAATACGTCATACTATATACTGCAATTAATAACGTTAGCAACTATCATCAAGTTAGTTCAACAACCAGAAGCAGACATGGGCAAAATATTTGTGCTATCATGACGGTCGCCTTTTCCGTTGGTGGGTGAAGGGGGTAATTTCTCAATTCCCTTGTTCGCTGAAGGAGCAATTTGGAACTGAGTAACAACGTTTCAGCGTAGAAATAATGAGGAAGAACGTAAGTTGCAACAATGGACTCGTTGCACAAGTCTGATATAAAACGTTGTTTGTTTGTTTATTCAGAACCAAAAGGACCTAGAAGTCATATGTTCTATATTAAAAATTAACTTAACCCTAAGCTGAAACCTATGCAAAATTCCAGAAAGATCGAAATGAACAGGCCGCTATATAGGGCTTAGAAATGCACAAACCTATACAAGCCACAAATGTACACGCCCAGACACGGACTTATCGCCCAGTTTAGACGCTCTCAGTACTACACAACAATGCTTGTAACAATGCAACAAGCTTGATACCTTCATCCCAAGCCCGGAGTACTGAGATCGACAAACGACCAGCATGTGCACAACAAAGAACGAATCGTGCTAACGTTCTTTTGCTCAGAAAGCATGACAATACGACTGTGCGTGCAACAATGTTTGCGTAAAAAACGAATCCTAAAATGCTGATTTTCTCCTTCATCGAACAAAGACGATGTTGCAATAACAATGACAGCGAATGCGTTTTTCAATTGTTACTTGACTGGGTGATAAATAGGTTATTACCCGCTTTCCTCGTACTGAGCTCAACAATGGCTCTACATTGGGGCATCGACATTGTTAATCTCAGTACTCGAAAGCGGATAATAACTTATACGCCAATAATGGAGCGTGGGGCATTGTGGCAAGAGATAACGCGAGAGAGGGAAAACGTCGTTAGTTTAGTTTAGTTTATTGAGCTTACGCGGTCTGTACACCATGCGCTCAAGCCTAACCTACTAAACGTCGTTCTGCATTCGGCAACAATGATGTAAGAAAGCCTCTGTTAATTCGTAGCTTCGCCACACGGTTTTTTTCGGCTTTCTTGCCGCATTGTTGCCCAACGCCGTAGAGTCTTAAGTTTTCCTAAGAAATGCTGACTTAGCCGCCCCCTTATAAACAGGAGGGACTCGAAAAGTGTTAATAATTACAGATGCAAACCCATTTACGTTCCCTTTTGAACTTAAATGTCAGAATGCCTGAGCGGAAATTGAACCAACGACTTTTGAGACCAAAGGCAGGAATACTACCGCTCAGCCATACATACACGGCCCCTGACATGTTCGGGAGGAGAAGGGTCCTTTGGTGCCTCGTGCTCATGTCGATTGTGACACGACGATTCTGGGTTTTCCGGTTGGATTTCTCCAGCTAAATTGTCCCACGTCTCATCGTCGTAAGGCAGGTAAACCAGTTTGGGTTCGTCTTCCCTAAAATAAACAACAACAAGAACTAATGCTACTCAGTTTTTTTATTCTTTTTCGAAAATATACCTTGATGTAAAAGGAGCACAGGTTTAATTTCCTACGAAATACGGGGTTGGCGTCCTTTAACATTTTTTGTTTTGTTTGTTGTATGTTTGCTAATGGTCAGCTTTGTATGTTTTAAGGTTTTGCGTCCTGCATAATCTTAATTTAAAGTATAAGTTTCTTTCATCTTTTCCAGACTGCTTACCTGACAGCTATTTAGGAGAGCCCAAATTAACATTCTGCAGACGGCGGGAAGATGCTCCAACCATGGGACGACAAAAAAACGATAATGCAAGTTAAAGGCTCCCCAGACAACATGCGCAACCGCAGCCTTAAGGCAAATCGTCTTTATATAATGTGTAATTTTTCCTGCTCGTGCATGATAGAAAAGGAGGTGTGGAATAAACATTAAACAAATCCGTTCCGGAAGGCCGCCATACTTTTAACCTGAAGTTTACGACATTTATTAAGAAAGTGGCGACAGAGAAAAAGAGGTTGTATTTTACATTACGGGATCGTCAACACGGCCTACACTTAAATCCACTCATCCGTGCCCCAAAACCATGACCTCAGAACGGTAAAAAGCACCTGTGTACAGCAGCGTGCAGACACCACAGATAGGGCAGGGGCAACTTTTGTAAAACGGCACACTGAGGTTTCTTTTTCTGGAGACCCCCTTTTTTTTTTTTTTTGCTCGTCAGTCTTTTTTTTTACCCTTTTTTAAGCTTGTCTCCCTATTTTGTTCTTTTATGCACCTTTCTGCCTTTTATCCTGGCCTTCTTTTTGCCCTTTTTTTTTTGGCCTCTAGGCCCTTCCTGTGGCTGCAGCACAAGCGTTTATCGGTTCAGAATATCAAAATAGAGCTTATTTCTTTTTTACAAAAAGAGCATTTTTGCGAAAAGGGCAGGGGCACTCCCCCCCCCCCCGGCCTTCCTCCTATGCACGCACTGCCTGTGTGTGTATTGAATAGCCTAAAAGCCAAGAAGGTGCGCATACAAAAATCAACAACACCTTGACATTTCAGGCAAATGCTGTCTCGTTAAAGAGAAATAACAAAAATTACACTCGGTGCAGTGTGCAGTACACAGTGAAGTGTGCAGCGCTGTAGTTTGTACCTGTTTACTGCGTACACCGTTGTCCCTCTCTCGATTTTGGCTTTTTATTTTATTTTTGATTTCTGAATCTTGAATGCTGTTGCCCTGTTTCTTTGATCCTGCCAGTTTTCTAGGATTTAGGGTGATACCTGTTTACTTTTTCGCCTTTTTTTTTTTTATTGACGGCACACTTCAGCGTGTGTAAATTTTTTTGTCTCTCGTGACTCTTGATGATAGCCCAGAATTAGCTCAAAACTTGCCATAGAAAGTAGTGATATCAGAGCCAAAATGGCTGCCACGAAGTTTTCCGTCCCAACCTTGATCACTTGCTTGGTGGCAGCTAATTTGGCTCTGATATCACTACTTTCTATGGCAAAAACTTGATGGTTCCCTTTACCCTTATGGGGTTTTTGTATGATCTAATCAACTTACTAACCCCTCCACATCGACATTTCTGTGGTACTAAGTTTAAGTAATATGTACAGTTCCGGTAAAAAAAAAAACTCTCTTTTTCGTTATATCGAGGGTCGTAATAACAACCATGGAGAAATACAGTTATCTCGAAAACTACGGAACGAATTTTCATGAAACAAAGACTGAAATGCTTATTACATTGTCTACTGAATTTCTACCCTTATTAAGTACTACGTTAACTGGCTGGGATAATTGGCCAAGCGAGAAAAACTTGATGATATCTGATGATATCTTGAAAACTAGTGGAAGGATTTTCATGAAACAAAGACTGAATTGCATATTATATTTTGCTGCTTAATATTGCATGTCATACGTATAGAAATATAGCATACATCATAACAATTAATTCAGTTTTTATTTTATTCAATTCTATCCAGTAGTTTATGAGATGTATTATTAGTTATCAAGTCGTGTTGCTCGCTCGGCCAATTATATTTGGCTACTTACCATTACATGTAACACGTATCGAAATATAGCTGATATCATAATAAGCAACCCAGTTTTTGTTTCATTCAATTCTGTCCATTAGTTTTTGGAGTATCAACATTTTCGTTCAGTCACATACATCAATCCTTCAACTTTTTCCGTATAACGAAAGCGTTTTTTTTTTACTGTACGTGTAGCCTTACGGATGAATTGATTTAGAACTAATGTAGAAAGTTCTGCTGAATGTATAGGATGAAGTTAATACGTACGTACAGATGTTCCTGTCTCTTCCACCTCCTCACCTCATGTAATTTGAGATTCATGAGCTAGGCTTGTGAGTTGATGAAGCTTCCTTTCCAAAGACGTCTTAAATCCAAGTGAATTTCGTGTTTTTCATTCTTAAGGGAGCTCGCATATTGGGGAAGTTGGGGAAATGCCCCCCACCCAATTTTTTTTTTGGGCACCGTTTCAGTAGATAAAATTATTTAAATAAAAGCTAATCGCGGATTGCAAAACTGGTTCCACGACTCCAAGCTCAGTGTGGACGCTGTCATTACTAGTTTTTTTTTAACCAAATATTTTATTAGACCTTTCAACGCTGGGATCGGAAAAATAGTGCATACCTTCATTTACATCTTCCATAGAAAATGTTGGCGTTTGTATTTTTTTATTGTTTTCGCCCTTTTTTTAAAGTGCTTCTTGCCCTTTTTTCTGTTCTTTGCTTTTTTTTACTGTTCTTTGCTCTATTTTTAGTATTCTTTGCCCTTTTATAATGCTCTTTCCCTTTTTAGTGCTATTTGCTCTTTTTTTTAACCGTTTTTTGCTGTTTTTTTAGTGCTCTTTGCATTTTTTCCTATGGTACTCCTGCCACCTCTTTTTGGAAGTCACTGGGCGTATATATTCATTTTTTCTTGTTCTGCTGTTCATTTTAAAGCACGATTAATGAAAAAAAAACGAGGGTGATTGAGCATGTGTAGCTTACTTGTATGGTTGTTGGTTGAGATGATTGTACCCTGGCTTGATTATAGTATCCACTGAAGCATTACACTGCAGCTTTTCGATTCGCATGCGCTACAGGCATGGCCCAGTTAAAAACAGGTAGGGGACCGACTAACGGGAATGGCTTTATTTCGTTCTTATTCAATAGCAGAGCTCGTCACAGTAATTGGTCTGAACTTGATATTTTAAGATCATCCTTCATAATTTTTTTAATGTGCAGTGTTTTATTTTTCCCTTTGATATTTGGCGACCTACATCAGCACAACGCATTTACACTTTTACAACATTTGTTTGCGGCAATTTTGATCGCAGGTTACGGTTCAGAACGTGCTATAGAAGGCTTTTGCTACGATTCTCTCTGTGGTCAGCTTTTATACTACTTTCTACTGGAAAAGGGGTACAACAGGCGACACAGCGCACCTATCCACAAGGTCTAAAATGATGGAATATTACTAGGGAGTAGCATTTGACATAATAATTGGCGAGACATGTGCGTGTATAGAATACCATTAACCGTATTACGGCATTAACGGATACCATTAACCGCACAATGCGGTTAAAAACACACTAAGAAACGTCTTCTTTATCAACAAATCAGTCCGCAAGACGGCTAATAGATTTCAGGGCTCTGTCCAAAACCTGACTAAAAACGAACTCGTGCTAATTTGAAATTATATTCTGCTCGTTCCGGGTATAGTATAGGAACGGACTTAGGGACCGATCACTGTTCTTCAAAGGGGGGTCGCACAAAAAACACTAACGACTGCAGAAAAATGTAATTTTTCGACCCAAAATTACTAAAAAATACCCCCCCGTTTCCCCACGATGTGAGTGCTTACACCGTCAGTATCAGTAACTACCTAGCGTAGTTTTTTTCAATAAATTTTCTAGAAAAGCCTTGCCGTCTGGTTCCATGTCTACCTCTGCCTTTCAGGTGCTGACTGTGTTAACGGTGTAGCATGCTAGGAAACAGTACGTTCGAACAACGGCGTTATGTAGAAATTTTTAACTCAACCTTGTCCTTTCGTTAAAAGCGAGGCACTTTTTCCTTAAAAACTAGTGGAAACTTGTCGGTGCGGACTGTTTAGCTTAGAAAATCATCTGCTAACAGTCTCGGTAGGCATACGAAGCGCGGTATTCTTTTTTTCTTTTGGAGGGGGTTACATTATTTGTCAATCTTGAGTGGGGGGGGGGGGTCAATATTTTTCATGTTTTTTAAGGCGGTCATCGAAAATTACGCGGTCTTTTTTTTTTTTCCTGGGGGCCCGCCCCCCCCCCCACCCCATAAATAATGATCCGTCCGTTAACCTTCGTTCTGTTCTAACTACAAATTTCGTTTTCTAAACGTTTGTATCTGTTCTCGCTAGCACAACCCAAAATTTCAGTAACACAGTTCCAGCCCTTACCGCTAAAAACTGGTAGATGTGGATGTCATTTGAGCTCAGCATTGTTTTTTTTTTTTTTTTGTAATTTTAAATTAAAGTGCATGAAAAATTTAACGGCAGGCAAAATTCCGTTTTGATCTCCAGACCGAAAAGCATCACACCTTTTGGAAGTTGTAGTCTCTGGGTTTACCACAAAGACGTTATAAATACGTTATAAAAATGGTTATTATAAATATGGTTGCTAATTTCGAAAAAGAGTCCTGGTATGGCGATAACGTCAAAAATGAAGCAAAACATGCTAAGATGATCATGTCAAAAGTTTTTAAAATTGTTGTGTGTTTGTGTCTGCGTATGTGCTCCTCCTCTACCGCGTTTTGAACTCAATCTGCAACAAAAAAAAGCCATGTAAAAGCGTCGTCAGTGACGAGAAATTTTCGACTGGACTTCGATTTTGTGTGCCTGTTTGTATGTGTGTTTGTATGTGAGGGAAACGATAGCGTTCGCAGTTTTGTTTTGATTTGGCTGAAATTTCATGAAAGGGTTCTTTGGTGGATGAAATTCACGAGTTCCAAGAACTTTAGAATTATAGGGAACATTTCGAGGTATAGCACTGGGCAGAAATCATTTAAGTGGTTGCCATAGCTCTTCCCTGTGGAGCACTGGGCAGAAATGATGTAAGTGGAGCACGGGGAGGAATTCATATATATCGCTGCATTGTGAATATAGAAAATAAACGAATGTGTTATAAGTAGTTGTCATCTCCGCAATAATTCGTGAGTCTCGTAAATCACAGATAAATTTATAATAAACGAATTTAGCCTTTTCAGTTAAACCCACTTATTGAAAATGACGGAATATTGTTACTTTATGCTAGTCGAAGTTGTCAAACTTATGTGGACTAAAAATTAAGTTAAACATAAATAATAAAACACAGTCCACATTACTTGCACAAGTAAGATTTAAAAAAAGAGCTAAAACTAAACCACTCAAAACTTGACAGATAAAATTAACTTTCACCGTGTTAAAACGCCTTTCAGTTTGCAGGAGAGATGGGTAGGTGGGGGAGGGAACTAAGATGCAGTATAATGCGGTAGTAGAAGTGGAAAAAAAGGGAAAACCGTTGGTCGGCGTGCTGAGTGGTTTGTTGTTGCGAGCGGGGGGGAGGGGGGGAGGTAAGACGCTTCCTCGACCTCAATTTGTGAGGTCCTCACCTGCAGGTTCGTTATAAAGAGGTGATATGTCGTAAGGTGCGCTTTGTATTGGCGACAGTAAGCCCGGACGACAGGTGGATTCTTGGGACGTGCCGAACGACGTGAAGTTGTTTACTGTCTTGTCACCACTTGGACCTTAAACGCTCGCGCTTTCTCTGAGAGAACCCGTTCGGAAATCGTAGCTGATAAAGAAAGAGCTGGAGGTGGAGTCACAGACGGACTGGCCCTGGTTAATTTGTGCTGCGTGGCCTATCACGAACTCCATATGCGTGGCGGACTTGTACCAAACTTCTCCAAAACCGACATCCTTTAACTAAAGCTGGTGTTTTACACAAAGACAGTGGCGCAGCTATAGGAAAGATTTTCTGAGGAGGCCGAACAATGCTAGTTCAGGAGTCTGAGAGGTTTGGGGAGCGCAATGAGCTTCTCGCACGGGGTTCGGAAAGGATCCCCGGTAGCTGAAGCATTTGGCAGAGCGTCACTGACGTAGCCGGCTCCTCGAGGAATTTGTATTAAGGATTATGGCACGTTTGTAAAAAACGCATGATTAAATTTGATTCGGAGAGAGGGAGAAAGGGGGGGGGGGGGGAAAAAGGGCTGAGTGGGATAATCACTGCCCAACTATATGAAATTAAAAAATGTCTAAATATTGCGTGGTTCAATCCAGCAAATCGCAAAATTATTTACAATGCTTGGATTGAACCACGTTTGTTCCATGCTTTTGAAGTGTATGGCTTTGCACCAAATTATTTAATGAACAAAGTACAAAACTTACAAAATTAACTTGTTAAAATACTCTTTAAAACCTAAAGCAACACAATAAACACAAATGATTTGTTCAGTAGAAATGACATTTTTTAAAATAATAAACTTTAGAACTATAAAGTTTACTAAATACATTTTTCTAGGTTTTAAATGACATTAACCTATATGAAATAATTAATAAAAGAAGAAAAACGTTACACTTTCTATTACCTCAATGGAATAACCTTTAAAAAACAAAAACTACAGGTTATTATTTACCATACCTTACGAACACACTACCGCTACATATTTTAAAAATTACAAAATTTTATCCCTTAAGAAAAAAAACTTAATGAAGTATTTACATTGCATTTTTTTCCCATTCTTGGGTTGTAAATTGTTATCCATCGCAGTTAAACAGTTATCCAGTAACTTGTTGGTTTGTAAATTGTTATTTTTGTATGATATATGGAGTGAACTTTAAAAAAAAAGTTTCATACGTATGTGAGATAATTTACTTTTGAAATATGTGCAAAATTGTGTAACCAGGGCCTGATTCACAAATGAAGTAATTACTTCTTGCTGTCCTTAAAATGCGTGTTGGATAAAAAAAAAGAATCCTCCAAGCAATTCAGCGTCACTTACAACCACATTTCTTCCAAACATTGTAAACTGTATTCAGGCGCGGTTCGGTTTTCGTTGTCCTACTGCTTATTTTGAGGATACTTTAAGTTTCCCCCGGACCTTATATGCGTTGCAGGTTTCGTACCTTAACATTTAAAAAAAATTAATTTCCTTGAGCCTGAAGTCAGGCGAAGCAACTTAAATGCTCGTGCGGCTGAACCGGCTCAAGTTTGAACATTACCAGAATTTTTTGAGAGGAGAAATATCTGGTAAAAGGAGAAGCCAACCCGGGGATTCGAACCGGGAAACCTCCGATCATGGTAGGGACCGAAAGATTGTCTGGAATTGGCCACAATAGTTCCCGTAGCCGCTGAAGGAGTATGGTAGCTTCTCACGCTACCCTGGCCGGCAGTCGTATATGTTGATATTTTTCCTAACATTGCTTTGTGTGTTTGAAACACAGTACCGGTGTATAAAGGCTTAGCTGACTGTGGGCTTCTCAGTATAGCAACCTGTTTCCATTAGTGTAACCTAGCACATTGCTGTAAATTTGGCATGTGTGTCGTCTCTTTGGCCAAGCGAGCGAAACGAGTGAGGTCCAATACTCGACTGAATTTGAATTTTGTGTGTCTGTTGGGCTGTTTGGGAAACGGTAGCATAAACAGTTTTGTTCTGATTGGGTTGAAATTTCGTGGGAAGAGAGTTGTGGCGGCGGATGAAATAACTGACGAGTTCGAAGTAGAAATTCCTACCGCCAACGTTTTAAGTTGGAGCGAATTTTGAGGTAGAGCACTGGACAGAAATCATCTAAGTGGGGCAACACAGCACTTCCCTATGTAGCACTGGGCAGAAATTATGTAAGTGGAGCACAGGGCAGAATTTATATACGTCTCTACCCTGTAAATATAGAAAATATACTAAGGAATTATAAGATCTCTCGTTTTGCCGTTAACGAATACTAAATAATGACATTGATCATTATTATTCCCCCCAGCACAAGTAGCCTAATTCCCGCACGGTAGGCTATTAAATACTTAGCTTGTAATTACAGGCCTAAGTCTACATTGTGTCCTTGTCAAGAACTGGCTGAGGATCATGCCCCTCCCCTTTCACTGAATTAATGACGACTTGTATGCGATCAGCGGTCTCTTTGGTTTATATTTGATATTTGTAAATGTCACATTGTTTGTCAATGTAAATCGCAGGTAGCAAACAGATGTCCAGTATCAAACAAAGTAATAAATTTGAGGTGCAAAATATGAAGAAACACACGACGTAACACACGACGGCTGTTTCTTTATATTTACACGCTTTTGCAGTCCTTATACGCTTGTCCTTACATTTTCCTTATCCTTATAAAAAAATATTTCAGTCAATTCAAGAAAATTTCCACTACCGGCTTCAGTTTTATACCACAACCCATTAACGTGACGCTTCCATTTTGAAAACCGACCCCACCAACTCAAAACTGTTTATTAAAAAAAATCGAACTTCTTAAAAGGTACACCATCCGTATACATTTGCCTTTGTCCCACCCACGACAGGGCCGTAGCTAGCCCCCTTGGCGCCCAAGGCGAGCCAACTGAGCGGCGCCCACCCCTCTCCCCCCTCCACCGACTGTCTGTATCAAGAAAAAAATTCACGGATATTATATTGAGGCTGACATAACTAAATAGTAACTACTCCTAGTAAATGAGTGACACCTGTACTATAGGTATTTAAAGCAGTTGAAGACAATGAACATTAAGAAATTTTAAAAAAGTGTTTTTTATTGAACTAATGGGATTCCGTATTAATTTGTGGTTGTCAACTGATCAAAAAACTCAAATAAGGTGATAAAGAGAAACGAGAGTAATACATTTCGCTAGTACAACATGAAAATGAACATTTCAGTATAACTAATTCAACCGTTTTTTTCTCCAATTTTTGCGTTTTTCGGGTGCAAGCATCTCTTTAAGAAGCACGACGTAAGTATACTGAAGTGCCTCTATAAACCTTTTTTTTATTTCAATTTTCGGTTTTCTGTTCATTCAAAGTAAAGCAAATAATCGGCTAACAAAACATTCGGGTATTAAACCAAGTCCAGGCAAGCACGTCTCTTACAGCGTTGTGAACTTTGATGCAACACAAACCGTTAAAAAATAATATATTTGCGCTTTATCACTGATCCACTTCCACGGTTACACGGTTGGCAGGAATTCGGCGTGGCGCCCCCAGCAAGGCGGTGCCCTAGGCGGGCGCCTTGCTCGCCTTTCTCTTCCTACGGCCCTGTTCCATGAAATAATAGTCTTTGCAAATATAAATGCAAGTTTGACTGAATGTAGCAGAACCATGTCACACTACAGGAAAACTTACACGCTAGCGCTATATGGAAGCAAGGACCTTCAACTTAGCGAATTTTTCATCAACCCTATACTGATCTGCTTGAGTCATTAACAAAGAGCGAGTCTCGGACAAACTTCAGACACGTCGGTGGTCGCATGTAGGCTTTTAAAATGAATTGGTCGATTGTTAATTTACTTCACTTAAATCACTGTCAGTGTTTAACGGTTTATGCTAATTACCAAGCGAAGCGAGGCCATCCGCTACTGTCCTTTACTTTTGCCTTTGTCTTGCTGGAATCAATTCATTAGAACCCCCCCCTCCCCACCCAAACCAGTAGACGTGGAACTGTAAAAGTAACTTTGCCTAATTAGAGTGTCTACACAAGTCTTTCTGTTTAAAACGTGACAGATAATGACGGCTAGGGACACTGAATGGCCAATTGACTCATGGCCAAGAACTATAAGTTTCATTTAACTGGTTGTAAACATGAGTTTAAAACCCGTAACCGTGACAACCTTCGAGTAGGATTCCTTCAACCTTTCAGACCCCAGGATGCAGTTCGCTGCAGTGATTAAACGACTCCTCCCCTTATAAGGACACTTGACCGTTAACTTGCACATGCTTAATTAAGGATTATTACCTTGTAAGCATTTAGGGTAAATGGTAGGATTAATTTGTGTAATTAGATTAGGCTTACTGAACCCACCATCTACCGCACACATTTTGCTTGAAAGTAAAAACCATCGTTAATACTGTCACATCTGAACTGATTATAACTTTATTGTTAGGCGACATTGTAATAACGACCATGTTCTCGTTAGTGATTGATGATTAGAACTGACATTGGGTGAAGGAGGGGGGGGGGGACGAGGTTGTACCCTTTTTTTTTTCGCGATGGTAGAGGCTTCGTTGCCACGGTAACAACGCTAACTGGATTAGCTAAATCCGAAATCGTTTCAGTAAATGGTTGGAGCCCCCCTGACGAAACAAATGCCAGACGCTTTTGAACCCACATTATTGATTGTTTTCGTTGTGGGCTGGCTGAGCTAAAACCGCCGCCATGTTGGAATTTCAGATTCTGTTTAGCTTCTGGCTGCGAGAATGCAAAAGCTAGTCGTTGCGTAAACGAGCCTTTAGAAAACAATGTCAAAAGCGATTCTCCGTAAATAAACTAACGAAACCGTTTATTGTGTACAGGATAGAATAATAATATAGATTCGAGCAATCCTCTAACGACTTTAGTCATGCTTTTGACCCAAATACCCGCTTCTGGCAAACCTCGTCAATAAATATCTTGCTTTCGTGATATGCAGGCCAATATATTACTGAACGTAAAAATCCAATGGGACAGCAATCGTTAGAGTTCACCGCAGGAATGCTTGTTCAGCTCAGACGATATAAAAAAAAAAGTCCTCCACGTTTTTTTCTAGCTAAATGTATAACATCTCAGTCTGAAATGCAGCTTCCAATCGAATTCACCTGCCAACTGTACGGTAAATATGTTTAAGAATGGTTCTGAGCTGTTAAAACTGAACATTTTCTGATGCAATTGGCCTTGTTGTCTTTTATGCTAGTAAAAAATATTCTTCCATTCAATCCATGGTTCATTTTAACCAGGGACCATTGATTATATAATGTATAGCTTTGACTGTCTTTAAGCCTGATGCTTATTATTATAAAATTGACAATTGGTTAAGCTAAGCTTTAAACTGCGATGCCAGTTTTTTTATATCTATATTTTAGACACATTGACAATGATACGGCCTTTCCCCTCACTTGTCCCTCACGTTTGGCGTTGCCATTGGGGACCATTGTGTCCCTGGTAAGTCTATCCTTGGTGGTAAGGCATTCGTGACCCCAACCCAGTACCATATACCCTTCCTCTACAGTCTTCGTTTTAAACTTTTAAACTCTTCAACTTTTGTTATTTAGATTTTTTGTTTTAACTTCGGATGTCAGTTAGTACCCATCAGGTCCTTGCTATTCCGGTTGCGTTTGCAACAAACCTATGATTATTATCACAAAGCAGCAAAATTTTGAAAATTTGCTAGACATTGTGTTATGTCTTCGTAGTGAAAGTGAGCGTTTCCGTTTGGACTGTGAGTGTTAAAATATGGAATTTCACCGTTTGAACGCCAGCGAAGTTTTTCGAGCTAGATTCCTGTTAATTGTGGGACTTAAACAAAATTGAAATATAAAAAAAAAGGAATCGAAGCCTGGTTAGTGACCGATCCAAGTTTGTGATTTTTTTTGAAATTCTAGTTTGGCAGTTTGTTGTTTAAAAAATGTTTAAACTTTCGTTGTGTTGGAAATTGCTTTTTTTTCCCGTTTTTCTGATGTGGCTCGAAAGTTACAAAAAAAGGAGATAAACTCTCTGCAAATTTTCATTTAATAATATTTTTTTGTCAAAATTCCCACCACACACGAGCAAGCTTTGTGGTGGGTACTGTACTACTGAAGTTGTAAAAAAATATTAAAAAAAATTTTTATGTAGTTTTTAATTAATCTTAGCCTAAATTCATCAGAAAGAAGGTAACATCTTCGTTATAGGGCAGTGACACGACGTAGTATTATTGTATATAAATCTATGATGGAGCCTTAATGGGTTAGCTGCAAGGGGCACTGCAGAGAGAAACAGAAGGGCGTCATACTGAAGCCGATGCTGTGAAGAGTGATTTCTTAGCCCTAAAACGCGCGATTTTTGTTATTGGAGAAAACAACGTTATTTTAAGCCTAAGAAATCTGCTCTTCAGTTGTTTTTCCCTCCTTTTTTATGTAGTGCACCTTGTAGTTATGCCCTCCAAAACCCATACTGGTGTCAATATGGCGGCAAATGTCACTGCTCTATTCTTTGCGATTCTTTGCTTGCTGCGATGAAGCGCTAGATATAATTAGTTAGCGCTAGATGTTGCAAATTTTCGTTTGGTGGCAACCCGACAAAAATCAAATTTCATGGTGCTAACACTTAGCGCATTAATAAACTCGGTTAGGCAACGGCGCTGTATGTATCATAACACACATTAAACTTTAAACTTTTACTGACAATATTATTATCCAAAGATGAAGTTTCAAAAGGCTAATGCAGTAAAAACCGAAAGGAATTATTACAACAGCTTGCGCGTACTAAAAAAAATTATTAAAACAGTGGCAAGTTAATTAAAGTTTATAATTCGTGCCGTTTATAATTATATATCTCGTATATAGTTCAACTTGAGTTTATTTTCAATGTAAAATACAAAAGTCAGTTACTAAAGTGACACCCCAGACACCACAAGAGCAGATGCCCGCGTGTGGATCAAAGGCACACTTAATAATTCAAAACAAAATACAGAAAAAACACTGATATAAACTCCAACATTGAAAAAAAAGGATTACTTGCAAAAAATCATTATACAAACATTTTTTAAAAAGTACAAGGATAAGCTGGAACAAAATCATAATTTACCCACAAAACGAGAATAGCAAAATCGTACTTTGCCGATAGAAATGGGGAAAGCAACAGTTTTCTAGACGTGGTACAAAAAAAATTAAACTTCAAAAAAGTTAACTCACAATATCGAACATATTAGATAAGTTAGTTGGGTTTTGATCAAGTAACCACTTAAACAAATGTTTCTTAAACGATGACATCAGTATGTTTCTTATCAGTGGACAAGGAATTATGAAACATACTACACAGATAGAAACTGCATTTGTGAAGTCTTTTCCTATCAACTTTGGGTTGTACAACGTATAAACACGACTGTAGTATGGTAATCAGTAACCTGGCGAGTTGAGAATTGAGAACCGTTTTTACGAAAATTAATTAAAGGTCTATAAACGTACAAATGACGACTGGCGGAATATGTAGCCGTTGGAAGTTTATAAATGATAAAAACCTTTTGTCTTGGGTGTGCTGACGGATTGTTTTCAGAAGTTGGCATGGCATGCCCTCGTGCGCGTGAGGGAGTGACTGTCTATCATCGCGTTCCATCAGGCTATTTTGTGTTTTCAGCGGAGCTCCTGGCACACGGTCTGCCTGTTAAATGGATGGATCCTTGACCCTCGAGGCACGCATTTTATCATCTTTAGTGATTCCTAGAGTGCCCTGGAGTCCTTGGCGTCATACAACCCTCGGAATCCCTTGACACAGCGAATCCAAGCTTTCCTTTCCGGCTTGCCATGACTGTCAGAGGAAGACTGATTTTCGGCTGGATCCCTTGCCATTTTGGGATAGCTGGAAATGAGGTAGCAAAACGGGCATTTTCCGGTCCTCTCGAAAGGGCTATCAGCCTTGTTCCCTCGGATGGCTTTCCAACTCTACGTGTGAGGTTGCGTGCTGCTTGGAAAGCCTTGCGGGACAAACGACACGGCAATCATTGCGGGCTATTAAAGGCACTGTCCAGGCATGGCTCTCGGCTTCTCGCCGCAGTCGCAAAGACGAGGTGTTGGCTCGTTTACGTATTGGTTACACCAACCTCCGGATTGAGAAGGAGGGGGGGGGGTTATCCCTCCTTAATGTTACTGGTGTCGCCGGCTACTCGCGGTCTACCATGTGCTAGTTGACTGTCATCTTCTTCATGGTGCTCGTCGGTGTTTCCTTATTCCGCGAGACTTAGCGCGACAAATAGCGCGATTGGGCGACGAGTGCAAAATTAGCATGTCGGAAAAATTCGTAAACGAGCGTAGCCTATAGCAGCATCTTCGGAGACAGCTATGCCGTTTGATAAAACAGCTCGCTCATATAGAGCTTCTGCAATCAGGATAATGGAAGCTATCGAAGGATGAGGAGCTCTTCTGCAATCCGGAGAATAGCAGCTACCAATGGGTTTTGGGTGCGCTTTGAGTACATGGGGGATGTAATGGGTTAGACAGGATACCAGCTAAGTAGCATTCCAGTTATCTAGCCTACGGCAGATTTTAGTCAACTTATTCTAAGATATGGAAATCCTCCGCGATACGGTCAGCTAGGGTGCCTTCGAAAATTAACCCGGTTGGATCAAGGAAAATTACCTCTAGTTGTTACCACAGGTCACGAATTTTAACTCAAAATCGTTACCAGAACGATTCGCCAACGTATCGCCCCTCATTCACGTGACAGCAATAGTCTGCTAGACAATATTAATTGAAACACAACGCAGGACTTTAGTTACGTTACTTGCTGTCAAGAAACGTTGAAGCTCGAATCACTATTTTATGAAGCTTATTTGCAGAATTATAACACCAAAATGCAAAGGGTATTTGTACTCAATCTGAGTTCCATAGGCCAGTTTTCAAAGGCACACCTGTTCGCACATATGCTACTTCTCTATTCATTGCCCTTCGTCAAGGTGTACACGGGTTGTTTATTGTTCATACATTCCTAAGATTCTGTGTGCTTTCAGTGAAAAAGTACTGACCGTACAATTGAGGCTGAACAGGTACACAGTAATGTAGACTTACCGTAGCAAAGAGTTTTAAGTGTGCCTCCCATTCCACCCCCCCCCCCCAAAAAAAAAAATGCAGACAATTCGTTCTCTTGAACGGGCGCTAGGCTTGACAGAAAAATTTTCTGACACTTAGGCTACAAGAACAACAACGATAAAGATTTGGCATTGTTGCATTTCACGTAAATT